>NIUQ01003208.1:0-18544 GCA_002796945.1 Plectus sambesii
GCTCAGGGCTTCAACAACGTTCATACAGAAGAGGCTCAGATTGAGAATTGGATTCGCGGTGAAGAGGTCGCCACACTCAAAGGTTTTACTTTACTCGCTCTGTTTATTTCGATTGCACAATCTGATATGTTTATATCTTTGAGAAATCGGAAGCTATATTCAATGAGGGGAGGAATGTACCGAAAAGCACCCGACAGTAGTTGTCTTATTGTGTATACTCATGTTTCCCAAAGCACACCCCGGTCTGTTCCACTAACAAGCCACCGCTCGCGGAGAAGCCTCCTCAACTTATTGTTATGTAAATATTACGTAAAGTACTCTTCAACCTTGCTGCTTACGATGCGCGCAGTCCGGGACCTATTTCATAAAACTGCTGCATTTACAGAATTGCGAAAGTGCAAGCGTGCTGATTGATCAGACAACCGAAAGTGAATGTAAATAATTGAGAAATGACAAGAAGTCACCGTGCCTGAGCTTCCGCAGTTTCGTAATTCTACAATTTCATGGAGTGCCATTTTTGATTTTTATTTTCCTTTTGACGCACATGATGGTCTGCTAGTACATCGCGCGCTATATTATTAAATATGTAAAACGTTGCAGCACCGCGAGAATATCCAATGGCCATTTTGGGATTGGGTGCGAGCGTTCCAACGCCTCCAGGAGGGATCACTGCGCCAGCTTTTGTTGTGGATACGTTCGATGATTTAGACCAGGCAGGCAAAGCGGGAAAGATTAACGGCACCATTGTCGTCTACAACGAACCGTGGCTCGGATCTTACGGACAAACGGTGGCCTACCGAAGCGGTGAGAAGAGCTCAGTTTGATAAAAATGCTATCTTTCTATGTGTAATTTAAGATATCGTAAAGTCGATTTCAAAATTTTAATATAAGTAATAGTACCAGTATCAGTGAACTAATAAAAATACTGAAACGGTCTGAGCTTAATGATACTGGCACGGGAACCGACGTCCCAATGTTCACGCATCTGTAGCTTGAGATTTATTCAAGAACGCCAAAGTAATTTTAACCTGTACTCTGTAGGTGCCGACCATGCGAGCTACTACGGTGCAGTGGCGGTTCTGATCCGTTCCGTTACAACATTCTCTATATACACGCCTCATACCGGAGTCGCTAACTATGCTCCAACTTTCAACAATGTAAATGTCAGTCGCATACCGCAGGCCTCAATTACTGTCGAAGACTCTATGATGCTTAGAAGAATGCAAGACCGAGGACAATCGCTACAAATTTATTTGAAAATGACATCATATGAGAACGGTACTACACCTGGAAGTAACATTGTAAGTGACTTCGAAACAGTGCCTGAATCCGAGAAAGTTAAATGATTGCTCAAACAGCAGTCTCTTTCGAACTATAATAACGCAAACTGAGATGTCTGCAGTCTCTGTATCACGGTAAAGAGAGCATGGATGTGGTATCGCTCATATTGAACCCTTGATGCTCCACTGCTTGATCAAGTATTGACTTTTCATTGTATTGTCATGTCATCATCAAGCATTGAGCAAACGCTACATCAAGAATCAATAAATTGGTTACTAAAAAGAATGAGAAGGTATAGGGAGCTTAAATGATGATTTAATTGTTATTTTATCATAGTACAGCATTTATGATTGTAATTCTTTTCTTAAATTGTAGATATTTGAATGGACTGGAAGCGTCTTCCCCAATGAATACGTCGTGCTGACAGGCCACTTTGATAGTTGGGACGTTGGCCAGGGCGCAATGGATGATGGGGGCGGTTGCGCCATCGCCTGGAATACTCTAACTGCGCTCAAAAAACTTGGATTTCAACCCAAACGCACTATTCGCGCTATATTTTGGGTCGGCGAAGAGATGGGTGATTACGGTGCTGATAGTTACTGGTCGAATCACAAAAATTCCACTGAGAATTGGATATTCGCGTTTGAAAGTGACCAAGGCGCTTTCATGCCTAGCGGTCCGGCCAATAATACTTATTTCGCAGTGAAAGGAAATGCGACGGCTATGCAGCGTTTGGAGGTAAATTATCGGGATGAGTGAAGATTAAAAGGAGCCCCACAACTTAAACATGTTCTCACACTCGCTTCCCATCCCACTCCCACAAAATCCTGCGGATGAGCCAGTTTGAACATTGCTACTGTGCACAAAAAACGCAATAAATGTGTTCTAAATAAGATATTATTGAGGGAAAAGCCGACTAATGTACAGTTATCATATCATCTCTCACAGATCTCATATCAAAGATCAATGCATCTCGGTCCATGAATGAAAATAGTTTCAGTCGCGGATTTCCACTTATGAAATGCCACAAAATGTTGTCAGACAACGATATTTTCAAAATTTTCGACATCACTATGCAATGAAAGATGCATACATACTTCTCTTCTACATAAAATTCAAGAATAAAAATGTTATTTTAAGAAAATAATAGAATGAGCTAGCTTATGTTTTGCACAAATAAGTAATGAATGTTTATGTCATAAAAACATTAGCTTGTTTTTGCACTTGCTGTTATTCATTCTCATCTGTTCAGGACATTGCTGCCAGCGTGCTGGCAGCTAACGGCATCTTGTTTTCTATACAACCGGCGGACAATGCTGGTGGAGAAGTTAATAATTGGGCCGATCTCGGCACTGTAACTGCCAACTACGTCAATGATGAAAAATTTCACGGTTACTATTTCTTCTTCCATCACACCAACGCGGATACAATGACCGTACTGAAGGAGGAAGATTTGGATTATGTAACGGCCGTTCTGGCTACATATACGCACATCATTGCGAATATGGACAAGCGGCTCAGCGTCGCGTAGATGTCATTTATTTTCTTGTTCATTATGTGCTTTCATTCTTTTGCACTTTTTGTTTCATATTATCGACGATTAGTGAAATATTTATTACCTTATTGCAATGCATACGCGCAACATTTACCTTTTGAGTCTTCCAGAGAGAGAGCAAAAATTATCCATCACGAGGCGGAGATATTTTTAGGCTAGCATCTAATGAATATGCGTCTGGTGAGAGGTTTTATCCCTGAAACGTGGATTATACCTCGATGGCATTGATCCCTCAAACATCAAAGACAATATAAAAATTAAGTTATGTGGTTAAAACTTGATCTTAATTACATTATTGTGCGCATGGAAGAAACAATGTAAAAGTTTCTGTTTTGTGAACAATATTGAACGCATGTTCGTGCCATATTTTATTCAACGTTTCAGCTTCATCACAATCATTATGCCCTTCATATTTTATCGTACGTGAATTTTTGATAATGTTGGATTTCAGCTTATTATAGTTCTGCGGCTTTTCTATAGAGGGGTCATGAAGCATCAAGTTCCAATGTAATCGATTAATTACATGATTTTGAGACATTTTGGAAGAAGAGTAGGCTACTATATTACAATATTTTCATCTCCGATGGGGCCAACGATATCTTAAGCCGAACCATCAGGACCACTTATGTCGGGCTAGATTAGCGACAGAGACGATGATTTCGTTTTCAGTGGTTCAGTGGATTTTTTTTCTCTTGCTTCTTGTGTAGAAAAGAGGGTGCCACAGTCCTTCTTTTATTCACCCACACAAGACGATATACAGGGAGGCAATGGCCTTTGATTTGAGACACACGACACTGTTCGAACTACGGTTTTGTCGCCGTATTAGGTCTAACAGGCGTCGCGAACCGGGCAAGCTACATCAATCGGCTTGCGCGGCGGCTCCTTTCCGTGTCTGCCCGCGCGTTCGTCTCGCTGACCTTTTAACCCGTCAAGGCTCCGTGTCCCACGTGGTCGTATGTAATACAAGGAGGCGCCAACTTGATCGGCGCGCGATGGTCTCTCATGGGTCAGACCACCCAAGATACAACTGAGGTACAAAGAGCCAAACAAATGGGTTAGATATCAGCGCGCCNGACGGCATATGAGAGCTCACTGCAAAGCAATCTCATCGCTACAAAGGCGATACCCACGACGCCGAGATATAAACTGATCATCAAAAGTGCCAAGGTCACGGCACAGCAAAGGGTTAAACGGAAAAAGTACATTAGCTAGCGGCTAGATACTCATCGATTAATTAGTGAGCATAAGGCGGCGCTTAAATATGGTACGTAGGATCGCGAGGGTTACAAGCGTCGCGACAACTTACTCAGCTTGCGGCCTCTCTGGCGGATCAATTGTAACATGTTTCAAATATTCCAAACGTAAAGGTAACTGAAAACAACTATATAGCAACGAAGCGATAAACGACACTGCCATTCCAAAATCTGTCGGAGAGAAATGTTCCCATCCATCTGTCGAAATTAATCCTGCTGTAGCACAAATTAGGGAGATAATAAGAAACATATGTTGAAGTTGAAAAAAAACTACAGAAAGAGATAAGAGTGAGTTAGACGCTTGCATGTAATCCTCTGTCCAGTCTACATGTACCATATACGAACGATTTAACACTAAGAACAGCAGTATATAAACGGGAACTAAGAGAGCGTAATTAAGGACGCATTTAATCATTGGTTTAGTAATAGCGAATATGAGCATTAGTAGAGAAAGAAAACATAGAATACTAAGCACGTTTAAAATTGTACGCACGAAGTATTGATAATCATCTTGGAAACAGAGTACAGAAGAAATGATACAAAGAACTGCAATAGTCATATAATTCAAACCTAAGATTCCGAGAAATACAAAATTTATAGCATTCGAAGCGTCCAATAGCACAGGTGACCAAAGCCAATAAAGAGTAAAGAAAAACGACGTTGGAATAATAAAAAATGAAAAAAACCAAAATATCATGAAAAGGGATCGGTATAAACGCCTATGTGAAGGATTCAAGTTTATTTCGCAGATTATATCATGATAGTGAAAGTCACTAACTTTTCGTTGTTTTCCATACAACATTGAAGCAACATATTTTTTACAAAAATATTTTAAATACGGACATTCACATTCTTGGGTGGTGATTACAAATAATGAGCTCACAGCTCTTGAACAAGCGACAATTGGATTTGCCACGCTGCTTGAGAATGGACAGTCTCTGGCATCAATTACGAAGACAATCGGCCACTCGCAAGAAAGAACGTTTGCACTGCAGTCTACTGCCACCAACGAATCATCTCTTATATCCTTTGCTTGAAGCTGTTCGACAACAGAACCAACTTTAATACCCACCTTTTGAAGCGAAAGTTTTATCTTTTCTATTTGACTTACTACTGGTTCGTGGGCAATCAGGACGGCAATGTCGTTCGAAGTGCAGTCTGAAGTGTTTAGATATTGCTTTATGTGATTCATGATCAGTGAGCAGGCACTATCAATATTTTTGGTGTCGTGCTCCATCACGATTCGACCGCGAATGTTGTGGCCAATAATAATTCGATTGTCAGGATTGAACCGCTTGTAGTAATCACAGATATTGCCTGTATTCCGCATGACAGTCTTCAGCTCAAAAAATTTGAAATTGGCGTCACGCAAACGATCAGCAGGTTTTTCTCTTGCCATTTTTACGTTTGCTTTATCGTAGCGACGACCGATAGTCACTCCAAGAATGATTTGCCCGTTTGTACGCTTTGCTTCTGGATCAATCCACCCTCCACACAGCACTTCGTCAGCAAATATATCATCAAAACTATCATCGGTCATCGAATCGCGTAGTTTTTCAGCAGAAGGATTGATAACGATAGTTCTCTTCTGATTGTTTTTGTTAGCAGCAAAAAATTTGCAATACATTTCTATTAGTTCTGGATAAGGAAGAATGACAACAACACGTCCAGATTTATCTTGCTCCGCTGATTCTTTAGCCAAATTCATAATGAGCAAGGTTTTTCCACAGCCAGGAGGACCGTAAATAACTAGGTTAGAGACACATTTGGCCTTTTCGTAAGCGCATATTTGTTCTGAATTTAGAAATATTGTTTTCTGGCCACTTATGGAGAGCTGATCAGTGACATTGGTAGTGAACGTTAGCGAACGATTCTTATTTCCTAGATTCACTTCTTGGCAACTTTCGTGCGAGTCAATCATTCGATGAATTTCCAGGGCATTGCGACAGGAAGAAGTGAATAGCGCCGAGCGAAATCCAAATATTATTGCAATAAAACGGCATATATTTTCATTTTTGAAACAGCTAACTTGATGTTCCATATGGGCACTTCTTTTCTTCCAAAATGCTTCAAATGCCACGTTGTCTTCCAAATCATTTTTGTCCAAAGTATGTTCCTTCTCACTTTCTTCAAGTGAATCTTTCTTTGAATTCGGGATGCAAAGCAAATAGTGAACCAACTCAGCCGGACAATCGCAACCAATCAAAATTTTGAATAATTTAAAAAATTTCTGTACGTTTCTGCCAAGTTGGTTCTTCGCATATGAGTGAGCCTTTCCACCTGTATTCTTAATGTTAATTGCCTTGCACTCCATGATGATGATGCCGCAAATAGGGTGAAAAAATAGAAAATCCATTTCAAATGAATTGCTCTCTGAAAACAGTTGTGACATAAGGACATGGCGCAGCTTGGCTGGTATATTGTGTACTAGACGAAGTTTTGAAGTTTTGAAATATAAAGCGAGGATAAATTATTTTTTTGATTGAATTTTAACTGCGAAATAAGGTATTTCTCTAGCGTCTAGTGAAAAGCTCAATATTGGGAGAGACATGGAATAACTGATCCTGGTCTTTAACTATTTTCATTTTACTTATTAGAACTATCCACCTCTATTTCGCTGTCTCATGAATAAGAAATTGACAGTCCCCGGAAGCTGGATAATTTCTGGAGAAATTTAATGAGGAAAAGCGAAATTCCTTCTACTTTTGGCACTTTATGCTAAATAAGTAAGGTATTGCACGGATTGGAAGAAATATTTTAACGTGCCATATCTTACGCCTCTTCCTAGCCGTCAGACCTTTATGAAGTTTTCTCATGCCCAGCAAATATGTACACTTTTTATTATGAAGAAAAATATTTAATTTTTTTGCTGCGGTAGCTAAATATTACCAGATAGTTTCTTCAAGTTGTCCAGTATTTCTTGTGGGATTCTAGCTTTTAATTCTAGCAGTTCCTTTCGGAAAAAAGCAAAGTCTACTCCATGAATGAGCAGCCCCCCAATAGTTGATTTTTGAAAGGCTTTGTGCACAGCTTGTTCGGCCTTATTGCCCTCAAGCTTGGCCTTCTTTCCGTCGTGCTTGGATTTTTCTTTCGCTGACATCCTTTCTGCAACAACTTGGACTACATGATTGGCAGCATTTGGATCATGTGTACGAATGGGCCATTTTTCATAGACTTCCAATGCATCAGGTATGCATATCGGTGATTTTCCCCAAACATTCGATTTCCAAAATTCATACTGATGATTCAGATTATGTACACAACCCTTTTCAAAGTCGTTCTCCTGTCCCATTTCATAAATAGAGCACTCCACTTGTTGTTCTTCTTGTAAGACGAAAGTCTTGCGACGTCTTGTTGATGATGGTGATGATGACCGCGGCAGGGGTAGTTATATTTTGTCAGTGTCGATGCACATGACAACCGTTGAGTTTTAGTTCGTCATAGCGCAACAGAGCACACAGGTTATCAAGCTGGAGTAGTCCGCACTTTAGCAGCAGTTAACACAATGTAGAAGCTCGGCGCTGTCGGTTACTGATGCGTTTTAGCAGAGCTGTTATACTACTGTTATATCGAGTACATTCGCACCATTGGCTGATAACAAACTGAAAAGCGAGCAGAATTTTAACTGAGAGCGGAACCACTTACATTCATTTTGATAACGCACGCTTTGGTCTCGAGTTAGTATTATCGTTTCGCCACGCCAACACATATGGGACTAAATAGAGCGCGATCATAAAGCTTTATGGGGGCGGCCCGAGGGGCGCACCAAAATCTGTGCAGTCATCAAAGCTAAGCAGTAAGATTAATTTTTAAAGTTTACGTTAAGTTAACAGAGCTAATTAAACAGCATAAAAGGTTTGTCAATAACGTGATGCTGAACTGCAACAAGTCTCTTCTTTGGGTTATGTAATAGGTTCAAATACTACAGTGATTACGAAAATGGACTAGCATTAATTCTATGATACTCGTGTTGATTTTTGATAGGTGTGTTTCCTAGCGTTTGTCCAGCTAAATCGTAGGGTCCGGTTTTTGATGGTGGGTATGAGTCCGCCTTATGAACACCCCAGTAGAATAATCCGGCCGGTATTCGCAGGCTTGATGCCGGGATGTTTTTTATCTATGATGCAAACCATCATCGAGAACGAACAGAGTCTCATTGAGCACGCCCTTTAAAACTTCCAGGACATCAAAGACCATTTGTCAGCTGTGATTAACGGTTTCTGTGTTTTTATATTTTTAATGTTTTTTCGCATTTTTGACACTGATTCGTGTTCCCATGGTTTAATTAGGTAATCGTTGACTTTTGACGTTAATGCGATGAGTATCTATCGAGAAACTGCGGGTGGAAGTGGTAAAGTAACTATTGGAATATCCTGTATAGAGAGAGTGCTAGCAATGTTTTGCAATAACTTTTGAAGCGACAAATTATTTATGAGTTATTTTTGTCGTTTTGTCGTGGCAAGGCAAGACAAGATCTCTGTTGTATGTATCATCGATGATTCGGAGACTACTCAACGGCGCATCATCAGTGAGTGGTTTCCTACTCACCGATGACGAAGATACTAGTAAAAGATATTAAGATACTAGTTAAAGATATAAAGATTCTAGGTAAAGATACAAGATACTAGTTAAAGATACAAAAATGCCAGTTAATGAAAACAAAACTTCCTTTATATAAACCGTCGAATCAAATACAGTTCGGATAGTTACCTTGTGTACGCCGCCCCTTGTGTCGGGCTAGATTTGCGACAGAAACAATGATTTCGTTTTTTGCGATTCAATGGATTTTTCTTTCGATGTGCGTGATGCGGACCGTCGCAACAGTAATATTTTTCTTTATTCGATAACATGTCCATAGCACATAAACAGATATAGCGGCCGGCTTTCTCTTCCTACTTCGACCTGAGCGTTCCACAGTACTCCCAATACCCTATGAGTCCTATCGAAATACTGACCCTCTCTCCCAGTAGCGCACCGTTTTTACCTCGCCCGACCCCACGCCTAAGGCTTCTGGTCATTAATCAAAGGGCGAGTACTGTCAATTTGTCCGTTCACTCAAAGTATGGACGATCGTTAATAGTCGGAGAGGAAGCAATCTCTTGGCTACAAAGGCAGTGCCGATCCCTTCCCCCATTTGCTATCGTTGCAAGGTGTTTTGCACATTTCCAGAATAAAAATATTTTTTGAACCTCAGCGCTGTCCCAGTCGCTCCCTGTTTTTGACCACCAAACACTGATCTCAAAAATAGCACTTCCTAATTGATAATTGGATAACTGATATATTAATTATTAATTGTTATAGATTCAGGCTCATCTATCTGAAAGAGATGTTTTTGCAAAAACCGTTTACGCCGAGGCCAGAGGTGAACCTGTAGAAGGACAAGTATGGGTTGCTTGGGTGATCAAGAATCGAGCTCGAATGAATAGAGGCTATTGGGGTGGCAATACGATAAAAGGCGTTTGCTTGAAGAAGGGTCAATTCGAATGCTGGAATGGCAAGAGTGACATTGACGTTAGTGGGGAGCCACAAGTATACCAACGAATTCATCGACTGACTGATGCAATTTATGTTGCACCTCCTGGTAATGATCCAAGTGGTGGAGCAGATCATTATAATAATCCCGATAAAGAAGGCTATCCGCCTTGGACGAAAAACTGCAAGCGTCTGCGAAAAATTGGGCATCATCAATTTTATAAAGGTCCGTAGACGTTTAATGATTTCGTCAACCTATCAACAACGTTTGAATGTTAGGTTTTTTATCGCTTGAATTGTTAACTTAATCGAGAATAAAACTGATTGTAATTAATTGTCGCAGCATTAAACAAACAAACAAAAATTCTGCTTAACTCTCATCGCAGTTACAATAATCGGTCATCGACATGGAGCCCTTCATTCGCACGTGTGAGGATTAAATTGCACGATCTTTTGTAATACAGGGTGTTTAAGCTTTTCTGACACAATATAAATGAATGGTGTTCAGCTCAGAGCGGTCCGATTATTCCGTACACGGGCTAATTTGAACGCTCTACTTCTCGAGTTTTTGGTGCTCGTCGAGGTTTTGGTGCTCTTTCAAAGTATTTTTATAGGGCTACTCTAGGGGCATCCCCTTTCCTAAGCGTTTGTCCCACAATCGTAGGGTCCGCTTTTTGGAGTCGCCCCCTCAACAGTGTGAGAGAGGGGCCCGCTTTGCATGGGACAGTAAATTATGCGGTCGGCCGTCGCAGGGCATATCCTTTTCGAAAAATAAAGTTATAAAAATTGCTTCTGCTACGAGCAAAAACAGCCTCTTAAATTATTTATTTGCTCATGACACTCATCATAACAAGTGAATAACAAGGCATCATATTCAAAAACATTCAGTTAACTGTATTATTTTATTCACTTGCTAAAACTCAGATTATCAGCTTAATTTTTTACTCATGCATTTATTAAATCAGTACAGTTGAAAATGGAAAGTGATAACTTATTTAAGTTGGTTTTAGAACGAAAAGCGAATATTTGCCCTGTAATTCTAACAGTTCTTTTAGTTGAATCAAAAATCAGGATCCGTCTTCATTTTTTTATGCTAATAACATCGAACATATTGCAATGGATGACAACGATGAAGTTTCGTTATATTATCAAACTTCGTTATAAAGTCATCTTGCAGCCCCAGGTCCAAATTGAATCAATCAATAATATGATTTAGCGAAATTTGGCAAATGAGTATGCTTATTATTTCAAAATTTTCATCTTCAGTGGGGGTAAAGGAAATCTTAAGCCGAGCCATCAGCACCACATAACTTGCGGCAGTTTGTCGCTATGCACAGTTGCAATTGTAAGGGAAGGGATTTACCAGGTTAGTTAGTTACACTCTTCGGGAAATCGGTATTTATGATCTCGCTGCAGGATCAATTTTAACACATTTCAAATGTTTTGAACGTAACGGCCACCTCGTCATATTATACAGGAACGTAAGGAAGAGCAGGAGAGTAGGGTCAGGGTTTTCCAAGGACACCTTATGTCCTTCTATAGCGAAAAAGACTATATACACAGGAGCTATTAGGATGATAACAAAATTTACAATTTGATACTGTAAAAAAACTACAAAAAGAAAAAAGGGTGAGTTAGACTTTATAAAACTGTACATTACGAAGTTTCCACCTAATTTATAAAACTTAAAGGATGCTAAGTAGAAAAATAAATAGAAATTAGCTATGCTGAAGAAAGCAAGGACAAAATCCATCACATCTCCTTTGACAAAGTACATGAAAATTAGTGCAGTAACAGATAGAGCATTAAGGACGTTTAAAATTCTGCGCAAATAGTATTGACCGTCATCTAGGAAACAGAGTGCAAAAGAAACTACGCTAAGAACTGCAGTAAAGCAGTTAATCAAACATAGCACTCCGAGAAATACGTAATCCGTTATAATACCAGAAGAGTCAAACTGCGAAGTTGACCACATCTCATAATGTTCACTGAATAACAGAGCCGGAATAACAAAGAATAAAAAAATCCATGGGATCATGAAAAAGTATTGAAATAAACGTTTGTGAAAAGGATTCATGTTTATTTCGCGTAATAGATCATGATAGTGAAGGGCTGTCACTTGCTTGCGTTCTTTCGAAAATATCATTGAAACAAAGAATTTTTTGCAGAAAATCCTGAAGTAAGGATATTTACATTCTTGAGTGTTGATAACATACAATGAGCTCACAGCTCTTGAACAAGCGACCATTGGATTTGCCACGCTCGTTGAGGATGGACAATTTCTTGCATCAATTACGAAAACGATGGGCCACTCGCAAGAAAGAACATTAGCGCTGCAATCAACCGCCACCAATGACTCATCTGTGCTATTGTTCGCTTGAAGCTGTTCGACAACAGAACCAACCTCAATACCCACCTTTTGAAGCGAACTTTTTACTTTTTCTATTTGACTTAATAGTGGTTCGTGTGCAATCAGCACCGCAATATCGTTTGAAGTGCAGTCCGAAGTTTTGAGATATTGTTTTATGTGATCGACTATCAGTGAGCAGGCACTATCAATATTTTTGGTGAGGTACTCGTTCACGTTTCGACCCTGAATATTGTGGCCAATTGTAATTTGATTATCAGGATTGAACCGCTTGTAGTAGCCAAAAATATTGCCTGTGTTCCGCATTACAGTCTTCAATTCAAAAGTGCTAAAATCGGCATCACGCAAACGATTAACGAGATTATCTCTTGCAATTGTTACGTGTGCTTTATGGTAGAAACGACCGATGGTCACTCCAATTATGATTTGTCCATTTTTGCGATTTGTCTTTGAATTAATCCACATTCCGTACAGCACTTCGTCAGCAAAAACATCATCTACGCTGTCATCGGCCATTGAAATCTGTAGTTCTTCAGCAGAGGGATTGATAACGATAACTCTCCTCTGATTGCTTTTGTTGGCAGCAAAAAATTTGCCATACATTTCTATCAATGCTGGATAAGGAAGAATGACAACAACGCGTCCAGGTTTCTCCAGTTCCGCTGATTCTTTAACCAAATTCATGATAAGCAACGTTTTCCCACAGCCTGGAGGACCAAAAAGAAGTAAGCTGTAAACACATTTTGCCTTTTCGTACGCGCTTATTTGTTCTGAATTGAGAAATATTGTCTTCTTGCCACTTGTATGATGTTGATCTGTGACATAGGTGGTGAATGTTAGCGAACGTTTCGAATGCCTATTACTTTCATGCGAGTCAACCATTCGATGAATTTCCAAGGCATTGCGACAGAGAGAAGTGAATAGCGCCGAGCGAAATCCAAATATTATGGCAATGAAGCGGCATATATTTTCATTTTTGAAACAGCTAGCTTGATGTTCCATGTGGGCGTTTCTCTTCCTCCAAAAGTCTTCAAATGCCACGTTGTCTTCCAAATTATTTTTGTCCAAAATATGTTCCTTATCACTTTCTTTAAGTGAATCTTTCTTTGAATTCGGGATGCAAAGCAAATAGTGAACCAACTCAGTCGGACAATCGCAGCCAGTTAGGATTTTGAATAATTCAAACAATTTCTTTACGTTTCTGTCAAGTTGGTTCATCGCATATGAGTGAGCCTTTCCACCCGTATTTTTAATGTTAATTGCCTTGCACTCCATGACGATTATGCCGCAAATAGGGTGAAAAAATAGAAAATCGATTTCAAACGATTTTTTGTCTGAAAATAGTTGTGACATAAGGATATGGCGTAGCTTGGCTTCTATATTGTGTACTAGACGAAGTTTTGAAGTTTTGAAATATAAAGCGAGGATAAATTATTTTTTTGATTGAATTTTAACTGCGAAATAAGGTATTTCTCTAGCGTCTAGTGAAAAGCTCAATATTTGAAGAGACATGGAATAACTGATCCTGGTCTTTAACTTTTTTCATTTTACTTATTAGAACTATCCGCCTCTATTTCGCTGTCTCATGAATAAGAAATGGAAAGTCCCCGGAAGCTGGATAATTTCTGGAGAAATTTAATGAGGAAAAGTGAAATTCCTTCTACGTTTTGCACTTTATGCTAAATAAGTAAAGTATTGCACGGATTGGAAGAAATATTTAAACGTGTCTTATCTTACGCCCCTTAGAACCCGTTTGACCTTTATGCAGTTACTTCATGCGCGGCATATAAACCCTTTTTAATTTGAGCAAAACATATTCTGTTACAGTAGCAAAATTTTACCAGATAATTTCTTCAAGTTGTCCAGTATTTCTTTTGGGATTCCAGCTTTTGACCCTAGCAATTTCTTCCGGAAGGAGGCAAAGTCTACTCCATGAATGAGCATCCCTCCAATAGTTGATCTCTGAAAGGCTTTGTGCACAGCTTGTTCGGCCTTATTGCCCTCCAGCTTAATGGCATTTCTTTCAACTGCCATCTTTCCATAATCGGCAGCATTTGGATCAAGCGTTCGAATGAACCACTTTTCATTTACTTCGAGAGCATCAGGTATACATATCGGTGATTTTCCCCAATCATTCGATTTCCACTGCTCATACTGATGATTCAGATTATATACACAATTCTCTTCAAAGTTGTTAGTCGTCATAACGCAACAAAGCAATGAAGTTACAGAGGAGGAGCGACGCACGCTTTTACAACATTTCGAAAAACATAGTCGTTTGACGTTGTCGTTTACTGATGTGTATTAGCTATACTGTTGGACGAGCTGTTGAACACGCTCCGAGCACTGCTTAATAATAAACTGAAAAGAGAGCCGCCTGCTTACCAAATGCCAAGTACTGTTGAGATTTCTTCGTGAGTAAAGAAAAAGTCACAGAGAACACCATAGTCCGAAAACGGCGATCTTAGTGAAAGACTGCACTCGTTAAGAAATCTAGTATACCCGTATATTAATACAGTGGAACCCGGATAAGTGCAACCCGGATAAGTGCACAACCCGGATAAGTGCACACAGTCTCCATGCCCCGAACTTTTGTGCTATGTTTTGTACATGATCTGAACCCGGATAACTGCACACCGGATAAGTGCACAACCCGGATAAGTGCACATGTTTCGCAAGCCCCGTGTGCAACTTTTGTATGCAATTGTACCCGGATAAGTGCACAAGGGCGTGAACCCACCTAAATGTCACTCAAAAATATGCGCATATGATGTAGAGTGCATCAAAACAATGCCTATGTCAATCAAAACGCCTCTTAACCTTGTTTATCATGAAGCTATGTAAAATGGCAAGAAATTTTTTGCAAACCATTTCCACTTTAAGAAAAACGCTTTCCATGTCAATAATGACATTTTTCTAGTCAGATTTATATGAAAAATGTCTTTTGATGTAGGAAATGTTTTCTTTGCTTTGGAAGGTGTCTTTATTAAGTGGGAATGCTATACAGTCAAAACCGGATAAGCGGACATTGACCCGGCAAGAGAAAAATGTCCGCTTATCCGGTTTGTCCGCTTAAGCGGTCATGGTTGCATACAAATGTCGCACACGGGGCTTGCCAAAAATGTCCGCTTATCCGGTTTGTCCGCTTACCCGGTTTTGACTGTATAACTAATAAAATATGCTTATTTTAAGGATTTGAGCAAAAGTCGGGTCAAGAACTATGCACTCAGGCCAAACCCGGATAAGTGCACAACCCGGATAAGTGCACAAAATTTTCTTGCCGCATCGATGTGCACTTATCCGGGTTCCACTGTATCATTGCCTTCCGAAGGAACCGAAGGTCTTTGTAGGAATTTTTTGTTTTGTTTTGTAGATGACTTGCTAGATAAAAGAAGCTAAGAGTCGGACAGCGGTAGTTAAAGCCAACAAGATTTTGATATTTCAGTGTATGTTAAAACTTGATGAATTAGTGAAGTCTAATTTGTTTTAAATTATTCTATGAACGGGACGATTTCATCAGATGAATTAAGTATTGCCACGAGTTTACCAAAACGCAAAACGACCGAAATGACCGCCACTAGTCTCGCGCATAGCGGCGTGCTAATTTATGTTCCTTTGCATAGTAAATTCCAGTTTCAGTCAGGTTACTGTGAAATCGTTGACAAGCTTAATTCACGACTCCGGTAATCGTTTTCTTTCAAGAAAATCCGATTTACTAAATTAATTTTCGCAAATCTCATTATTTCCACATGAGTGACGGAAATCAGAGCCATTTGTGGTACATTCTACTGATTAGTGAAACTTAATTTCACCATTTGCTTATATAACAATATTTTATGTTATTTTAGAACAATATCCAAAACTGAACCAGTTAAAAAATTTAACTGACGATTTATCATAAATGTTGAGTAGATTAGAATTCAGCGTGAATTGAAATACATACCTTTCAGTAAACGTTTCGTTTCGAGTAGCGGTTACTCTTTTGCGTTTGGCCGGCAAGACGAGTGGTTCTCTCAAGTGACTATGTAACGTAAACACTCGGTTTTAATCTACACCGCGCCGAGCCCGAGACAGCCTGAAGCGATTGCACAACTCCACAGTTTTCAGTTGTTCCCAGTCCTCGATCGATCTGGCCAGTCGCGATCATTTATCATTGTCTGACTCAGCTCTCGGCAGTCGCTCATGGCAAGGTTGACGCGCAGTTAACGCAAACGCGGGCCTCCTTTCAATAATGATCTGACTTATGAATGATCTACAGGGCGGCCGATGTGATACAATTGTGTCTGCGAATATTCTGCGTTGTGCATGTGCGATTAGCCTATAAGTTAAGCGTCATTGAAATCTCCTTGAAATTCGCTGTTAAAAACGCCCTCCAAAAATGCCTTTCATTTAATTTAAAACGCAAAAAAAGCATTTTCGAACATTTAATTTTCGTTGCTTTTAGAGGTCTTAACCCGATCGATACCCCTGTGAGAGATAATTGGCATCGTTAAGAAGAAGCAATGCAAGAAGCATAAACATATTAGGATGGTTTCGTGTAGCGCATTTTAGCTAAAGTCGTACTTAACACAGAATGATAACATTTAGCTATAAGTACGATTTTAGATAAAATACGCGATATGAAAGCAGCTCACTGACTTGTGCCTACGCGCAAACCTTCCATTACCGCCTCAGCACGGTTCTGAAGCTGTTGAGAATAACCCATAACATGATTTTGAAAACGGAGCGCTGCCACTACCCTGTGACAAGGAATTGTAGTTCAGAGAAAATACTTTTACTTTTACATAAAGGAAAGACAGAGCCGCAGCCCAGCCGGCTGGCAACATGGTTAATATTTCGAATGAATAGGCTGAATGCAAGGCAGCAGCCTTGCTCAACTGATGATTCAACACACAAAAACATGTCTAGACAGGCTAGATCGAATTGCATGCTTCTGAAGCAGAGAAAAATCGCGAACTTCGCGACAGTTCTTGACTGAAAATCTTTTTCGGGTTTCTGCTTCACTCTCTTCTCCTTTGTGTCTATATTCCGATAACTCCACTATTGTTACGCACAAGACTTGATCTCACAATTGACTGCTTAACTCTGACTCACTTTTATACTTGAAATATAATTGAAGCTAATGAGGATTCATTTTTAGCCAGGGGATTCCGTATTAGCCGCTAAAATAGATTTTGAATCACTTTTAGCTGGACTCACTTTATTTTTATTCGATCCAGATGAGCACTTATTTTTTCAAGACGGTGTCAGTTATCTCTCAAAAGGGATTAGTCAGTGGAAGACCTCTAAAAGCGGCTATAAAGATGCAATTTTGGTGCACAGTAAGAAACGATTTAAACGCCGCAGCTGTATGAGGGTTTTATCGTCGCCCCCGTCTCGCCCCCTCGTTCTTTATGGAACAGTAAAAACAGATTGGCAGCAAATCTGTTTTCGCTATGCGCATAATCATGCATAAGACAGAACTTAGCGCATCAGAACTGTTATTTGCATGCGCATTGCTAGTTCAAACTAATTAACAGACGAGCAAACCGCTCTGTTTTTTGCATATAGGCGCATCTGTTTTCGCTATGCACATAACAAAAATGAGTGCATAAACAGAAAATAGAAGTGTTTTTTGTTTTCGTGATGCATAAAATATATATATGCAAATGTCGTAAAGGTACACGTGCATTTTCTTTGTTACGCGCTCCACATCGCCGCAGCAACATGAATATTGTCGCTCGACCACGATCACTAGCGCGTCAAAGTTTCCATGTAAAGGAGAATGTTCCAAAAATTCAATGCGGGACTTGTCGCCCTAGTAGCAATTTGTGATTCAGAAAAGAGCAAAGCAACATTCCAATTGCTGATGTAAACCGTTAATTTTACACGTTAACGTCTTTCATTAAACACGTCGTAACTACTACTGTGTTCGATTATGAGAAGTGCGGCGATTATATTAACGACAGTTTGATGAAAGAGTTCCTGTATCATCACTCGATATTTAGACCACTGATCATTTTTATTGCCTTTTAGACTTTCCCAATCTTCTGCTGCGCCTGATACTGGTGCGCGGGTGAATTTACGGTTATTTGATAGTCTTATTGTTGTTGAACAATGTCGTGCATCTCGTCCGATTATTCGATCGTAATGTGTAGAAAAAGAGTTGAGATGCACGTTTAGCTGCTCTACCCTGACAAGTGAACACTTTTGATGGCAATGTGAATAAGTGCCCCGCCGGCCCAAGGCAAACGCGCCAGTAAGCACGTCCCGATCAGCGCAGGCTGGGCCATTCGTTGTCTACCGCAGTGCCACTCTTTATAACAGTACTCGGATATTTTTTCACTTTTTTGCATCCAAAAAGTGTAAGCGAACGACGAGGTGAGTTCGGAGGAAGCAGCGCTGAATGCGGGAAACGCAAACAGAAGTGAATGCGCTGTATGGTCAATACCGAAAAATGACTGGGGGGTCTTCGGCCGGCGCTCGATGAGCCGAGCGGGCGAGGACGGGCGTTCAGTGGGTATTGACTCGTCTTGCGGCCAACCTTGAGTTTCGCATGACAATGCGACGCGCCAACATCGTCTCACGACCGGCGGCCGACGAGCGCGTCGTACAGAGGAAACGGCCGTAATTGTG
>NIUQ01003209.1:0-18432 GCA_002796945.1 Plectus sambesii
TGGCGTCAACAGACTGAATATGCGTCTGTAGTAGGTCTCGTACCATGGCTGGAACCAGCTGGTCACCTGTTCATTTTCCGCACGCGATGCTGAAATTAATATAACAATTGATCACACACCCAGCGCTCCTTTTTCTGTGGTAATGATCGCCTTAAGCAGTGCTCATTTACCACTTCTACTTTAATAAAGACACTTTCCATTTCAGAAAGGAAAATATGAGTTTGGACGAGGAAAAGCTCGCAAGCTAAATTTCTTGAACTGTTGACGTGCTTGATCAATATTCAAAAGGACATAAACTACTTCCGAAAATATTTTCCAACTGGATCATACACAGTCATGTTTGCATGTTCCAAACTTGCAAATGACACAAAATCGCGAATAACTGGCGTTTGTAACAGTTCAGTGGCCTTCTTACGATAAAGGTGTGATTCGCAGCATTTGAAATCTCGTAAAGAAAGCTTTAACGCGCGCCCATCATATCGTATATGCACGTTTCGTAAAACTGGGCGTGCAACAAATTAATTGCCCGCAAAATTTTAAGCGCCTTAACAATCGATAGGCCAAAATGCGCGGACGGATGAAAGATCTTCGAGTTCAACCCTAAGAAACCTGTGGAAAATGATTACAAGCTGTTTAGGACGATTGGCAATAGCAGAAAATCTTTTCTGACTAGTAATAGGAGATTTTTAACTAAATCTTTAGCGACACAGATCGCATGAGGTTCAGTGGAAAGGAATGAGGTGAGGAATTATCTCCAATATTGGTCCCGAAGACATTCGACCTAAATAATGACCCGCAATCAATTGGTCTCACCTGCTATGACGACTGTCAGTATGAGAAGTGTGCCCAACGGATGGTTCATTTTGTTTCAATTGGCTGGCCGGCTACCTGGCCAACAAGGGAATCACTAACTGCTGCAAAGGCGAGGAAAAGCGGGTTAAAGCGCCAGTGGACGGCTGTTTGTTCGACCGATTTTCCGTTTAGTTGGTCAACAGCGGTCGAGTTGGCCGAGAGCTCGCGATCTTCGCGCGCGCCTTTCGCTTTAATTGCCACCGGCCGACGAGCACCCAGCACGGGCGGTCACTCGTTTACTCACTGAATGCCACCCGACAATTGGCCCTTTCTTCGCCCGCTGCCCACACAGCGCCCCACTCTTTCTACCTCAGTCAACGACCGCTTTTTTGGCGCCACTTTTTGTTCCGCCCCTCTTGAGCAACTGTACTTTGCATTTTACTATTAGATATTGTCAGGTTTGACTACCTCTTCAAGGTGGACTTTGACTGCCTGTTCAAAGTCCAGTTGTGCGTACTATTTCTAAATAAATCTTGCTTGCGTGTAGTTCTCTATTTTTAGCCGTGGAAAGTATTTGGTGCTCTCAACCACAAATGCACAACAAATGATTTTGCCTCACACGTGCATATAAACATCATTAAGTTTCTGATCTACACTGTCTAGTTGGCACTATTGACTATGAACGAATACGTCGATCCGCTTCCTATGTCGCTACTTTTCCTGGTTTCGAAACTTACATCATAGTATGCAAAAATACGATTACGTTTGCAATAGATAATACGAAAGTGACAAATAACATGGCTTCAGTTGCGATTGGTATCAGTGAGTATCACAGCAAAAAGCGTCGCTCATCGTCGGATCGTTCCAGATCGCTGTCAACTGCTCGATGCAGAAAAAATACGCCGCCAATTCCGACGCCCTGAATAGACTCAACTGTTCCTTTAAGCTTGTCCTTCATTCTTTCATGCGTTGACAAATACAGGCAATAGATAAAATCATTCAAATAAATTGACGCATCTCTTCGAGCGGTATGCGAATTCGGATTACTAACAATTCCACGATTGGCTTTTAGCGCTCATTTCTGTAAATTAGTGAGTTTGTTAGAAATCGACCCATGAAAATTTTAAAGCTTAGGTCGATCTAATTTTATATCAACGCAAGTCATAATAATTTAATAAACCGCTTTAAAGTTTCAGTAAAACTTACACTGGCTATGATTTTCGCTCCGAAGAAGCACAACTCCAGCGGATGCCATGGATCCCAGTTCTAAACGATACTTTTGTAATCTGACAGTGAGCCATATTCAAACTGACCATTGTAGCTTGTTGCAATGTGATTGAATACGAGACGATCACCGTTTCAATTGAAATCAGGACCAATGCACTCACAACCCACAAGACCATATAAGACCGCTGCTTCTGAATAGAAAGAGAAAATTAGCCTGCTCAAGTATGTCGGAAGTATTGAAAACGGTTCATGCGCTCTACGCGAAAAAAATTGAAGGGCGGCGACGGGGTACAAGTGGGAATTTCGATGTAATCCTTTTACTGGATCCTATCTGGTTTTCTCGAATATATACCTCGTCCTATGAGTTCATTTTTGCTCTACTAAACTTCTTTTAATGAAGAAAGCTTGCAAGTGCAAACTTTCTTCAAAAATAGACGCCACTCTTCAATGTGAGAAGTCGCGCTAGCTTCGACATGGCCCTTAAAATGCTTTATCCCAACTAGGCCTCGAGAGGGGGCTAATTTTTAAACAAAATCCGCATATAATTTTAAGATCGAAAATTGATAAATCGGAAGCTAAACTGCAATTAGCTCTTTAGAACTTGGTTAGAAGCTTTAAACACTGTTGCAGTAGTTACAATTATGATCATTATTTCTTAGTAAAATAAAATGTTACAGAACGAATAACGATCTTAATCAATTCAGTTCAACTTAGCAACTCCTCTCTTAAATTAGACATAGAGGACGCAATGACGTAAAGGAACCTCATCAAAGTATGTGCCGGGTTGTAGATGTACAAATGTTACCTGCGCAATTCCGAGCAGCAACAGAACAGCGAAGGCAACAGCCATAGCTTGCAAAGCAAGCAGACTCGTGATAGCACCGAGAAGACCGAAGTAGACGTCTCCAGACACCGCAGTCGTCTCGTAGAAGTACACCAAACGTAGTGTGTAGAAGATCAAGGCCACAACGTTGACTGACTATAATTGCGTTAGCTGATTTTGGTTGCCTCCTACATAGTTACTGTGATGGAAGCTGTTCCCTAAGAAAGCTTTTCCGGAAGATACGCAATCAATGTCATTTTGGAATTAGCTCATAACGACAGTACTACGAGTACAGAGTAAACAATTGAAATATTCATTGGTTAAAGGTCGACTGTTGTTTTCAAGTTATGCACAGTTTTCATTAATGAAACAGTCAACCTCAGTAATATTTTATCAACTCACCGTCACAAAACAGCCGCACACGCCGGCAAAACATTGCACTTTGTTCAGATCGGCTTCGCCAAAGGAATCTTTCATGTGCGGTAAAGCTGCGATTAGCACCGCAGTCGGTGCTGGTCTTGGACGGTTCATTGCCCCGTAGTGAACGAAGAGATGTTGGCGATCATCGGCCGCAGTCAGTTTTTCTGAATGGCAAGTGAACTTATAAAGCGTCGAACTATAGAAGATGTCTTGGCGAAAAATCTTCGCCTCAGAGACAGTATTCGCAGAGGCAGTTATAGTTTCACAGCTGTTTGCTTTCGCTAGAAAAGTTTCAAATGTCGAGAGCACTTCTGAATGACACTATCTACTAGGCAACCTTCCTACTTCATTTAACGAGAGAAGTACGACCTAGAATGATGAACAAACTTGGGTATGCTATAAAGCCGGCAATTTAGTCCGATAGCATGCGCTCATGTGCAGAAATGGGCACTAAATCGGACTTTTCGAAATTGAATCGACTGTCTGGAATGGGATATGACACCAAGCGGCCAAAACCCCGATCTCACCAATGGAAAGCTAAAATATTTTGAACGCCACATGACGAGCTCTTTTCCTGCCCCCTTTCAGACAACAGTAAAGTAAAAAGACGCCCTCGTAAGGCCGATAAAGCTAGGATTAGTGCGGTATCTCGAGATCCGGTCAAAATTTGCATATATCCATTTCATGCCCGTTTCCGAATCCGCTCCGCATGCATAAAGTAAGAGATGAAAGTCAAGAAATAGCTACACTTATCCGGGTTCATCTACCCCAAATTTCCACTCCGTATTGACCCGCAAGAAAATAACATGTGGCGCAATTATGATGGAGATCATAATGGCTCCAAAAATACGTGCGCTCATCAACGAAGGCAAGGCCGTAATAGTGGCAGAATGTTGCTAGCGAAACACGACAGCGAACGGGCGGCAAATGGCAGCAAACACTTATGCGTCGACGCGCAGTTTGGGTGGCAAATGAGGTGCGGATGGGCATAAGGACGGTCGCAGGATGGAGCTTCGTCGGGGTCGCCGGCCATCAGGCACAGACGGAGCGCGAAATAGGTACGATACGCCACTCCTTATGCGTCGACAAGACTGAACGCCGCGCACTATGATCCCGCCAGATTTACTCATCAAAATCATAATCATGCTATTAAAGCGGAAGCCAATGTGGTAAGAGTTTCAAGACTCCTGGAAATCTGCGTTGGCCGAGGCTCAAAGAAAGGCGTCTCTGACGACAATGGGAGAGGAGGAATGCCACGCTCAGCGACGTTCTAATGATTCGCTTCTTGTCCTCCACATCTTATTCCATGGCATGGGCCTTGTGATTACCTCGACATGACCTCCGCTGCTTACATACCTGTTGAAAGATTTTTTGGAGAAAGGGCAGCAGTTTTAAGTGAACATTTAAGAATATGAATGTACGGAATTTCTGCTCCTTCACTGAGCGCTAGGTGGCAGGTGGCATTATTTGACAACGCCTATGTTTGCGATTCGTCTCATTGCTTGGTTATTGAAGTAGGTAAAGCAAAGTAACCATTAGCCTAAAGTAACGGCACCCAAAGTGGTAAATAATCAGATCAAAAAAAGCTGCCAATAGGATCCGAAAATAGTTACATGTGGCGTATGGTCAAAAGGGGAGGGCGGCAGTCGATACGCCTCTCTGGAGGCGCATTCTCGGCGCGCTCAGCGACGACGCGCGTAAAGCAACGGACAAATTGCTTGTAGTTGATTAGGTTTTAATCTCGTTATTGACTTCCGCCGACCACTCGCCCTGGGTTGGCGGCCAGAGGATCCGAAGTGCAGCCCCACCGCTCGACAGCATAACTCTAACGATCGATTTCCCCGGTACGCTTCGAGTTGAGTAGTTCACTCTGCAGTCTGTGTCGGCCATAACTGACAATTATTTTCCCCGTCAACAGCAATGCCATATCCGGTAGTTTGCCTCTCGTCAAGACCACTCAAGCGGCTCTTCAAGTACAATGCCTTAGCAATTAAGCAGTGCAGGAAATCATTAGTCGAATGGGTCAATGGGTGGTGAGAAAGGTACCCTGCTGCCGCCTTCCTTGTAAAGCAGTCCAATATTTGAATATGAGTTATGAGTGTTATGCTATTACGGACGCGAGAGTACGGAGCATGGAGGACGATCCGATTAAGTGTTCAGCAAACAAACTGATTTCCGAAAGATATGACTTTTGAGTGCAATGAAGCCAGGTGTAAAACTTAAGCAACGTACTCTTACTTATGTTAAAGCTTGATCGCTATCGGCTATAAATCCCAAAACAACAGACCATTGAAATCAGGATATTGGGACAGTACTGGGATCAACAGATACTATCTGAAAGGACCTCTCACTCTAGTACAAGGCAAGAGGCGAATGCCTAAACTGACTACTACACAGCATAAGTCCGCAATCGTTCTTTAGTCTGCTAGTAACGCAAGAGTACTAAATGCAGGTTAGAGCGCTCGAGCCGCTAAGCGGATTAGATACGGTACATTGATGATCGTAAAGGGGCACGAGTGCGAGATCTAAATGGCGATTTTATGTTTGGCGGGGACTAAGATACATTCATACTTTTTAAAAAGCGACACGTAGTCATTTCCATACGCGTCGAAGCGTAGCATAATTGCAACGCGCGTCTCTTTGTTCAGAGTTATAAATAAACTCTTAATTCGATGGTTGAATATAGGTGGCTTAGCCGAGAAAATTGCTTTTATATGCATCCACGGACGGGTTAAGTCTAGTTGATCAGCTCGTAGTATGAATTGCCTTTGGAAGTTTCAACATTTTCTCAGCTTCCATAGCTTAATATTATGTTTTATTCTTGTTTCATAGTGTTAAAACCATCACTGATCCGACAAAGTTTGATCGTTTGTAACCAATACCCAATCGTCGACAATTTATGATCAAGTAGCTCTATCTCTAGCGTTCACAACGTATTTGAAAGGCGACTGAAGAATACTTTGCAGTTTAAGATGCGAACAAAGAGTTACTGCACTTCATACTTTGCCAATCCCCGGCGATGCGCCATGCACTTTCACGTCGCGCGCCAGCAAAATCGCCTTTGCAGAGAACGATGTAGCGACCGTTAGGGAATCCTGGCTCAGATCACAAGGCAAATGCATACAGTTTTACTGGTCTGATAACGACTGCTATTACAATTACTCTTCTAACGGACAACTTGAAGTACTGCTTCTATAACAATTTATCTATAACAATTTATCTATAACAATTTACGCACTGCCTGCTGCTCTATTAACGAACGAATTTAGATTTTTTGCACCTCACTGTAATTGCAGTTGATTGTGTGTACTTTCACCGTTTGTATGCACACGGTATGGGTAGAGTGAGGGGGAACGATGCTCCACTAAGCTTAAGCTAAAATAAGTCAAAGATTTCAAAGTCGTAGAATTCATTTTACCGGTAACAAAGGATCATCGTTCTTACACGGTCATCAAGTAAACATGCAAGACATAAACATTCCTTATAAGAATATTATGAGCGTGAGATACACTTACATGAATATAATTGCATGTATGACAAACGCAAAAAATGTCACTGAACAGAAGGCAGGGAAAAGTATAAACAGAAATAGCTGATATTCAGTATCGTATGCAACAAGAACAAGAAATACAGTATTTTACGAAATTCGGATCAACTGACACTTTCGTCATCATGAAAGACAAGCGTGATGCGACAAGCCGAGAGAGAAAAATAGAGTGTAAAGCAATCCAAAACAGCATCGATGGCCTACGAAAGTAGGCCGAAATTCGACGGTAAGTACAGTACAGTAGGGTTCTTTAGCGTGAGACTCCGAGGACATTTAAAATTAGTCTCGCTGAACAAGTTGAATTAAGAAAAAGCTCTGCATGGATCATTAAATTTTGTCCCAGAGCTTGCCTTGCTTACGAGTGTCCCAATTGGATAGCCATCACAAAGTTCCATTCACCTTGTAGAATAAGAATAGGAAAAGGCAGCCGATTCAAAAGAAGCATTCTGATCTGCAGCTGTTTGAATAGATAACATTTAGAAACCTGATTGAAGATTAAGTTTAGAAGATCACTGGCGCTTGGCACGTCGACCGCGTTTCTTCTCAACAACCATCTCATCGGTCGCTTCGGCAATCTGACGTTTACGTGAGCGGTTTTTAGGGCTGGGCTGATTCAGTTTTTCAGCTTGGCGACTGGTCGACGGCTGTTGCTGTTCCACGTCATCTTCACCAGTTCGCGAATTGTAGTCGGTAGCGAAGTCGGTCAGTAACGAGTCGTATTGTAGCATCTTTCGACTTATCTAACACATTTGCACAATTAGGCCGGTCAAGGAATAGTTTGAACGTGAAAATTCAGTTCGGCTTAAGGATGCGAATCCGCATCTAACCACGACCCGGTTTCCTTAAGAGTTAATTAAAGCCTCGCTGAACATATCCGTTCAAACTGAATACTATAAAGCGTCTGCGCCCACGCTTTTCATTTCGAGCAAAATTGTGCGTTAGTGATAAAAGAGAAAAATGGAATATAATAATTTAAAGCTNGATTCTTTTTCTCAAGGGCGCTCAACTGGCGCTCCGTTCGCGTCAGACGGCACTTTGTCGCCGTCAACTCCT
Source organism: Plectus sambesii (assembly GCA_002796945.1). NCBI lineage: Eukaryota > Metazoa > Nematoda > Chromadorea > Plectida > Plectidae > Plectus > Plectus sambesii. The sequence continues at coordinate 7,863 of NIUQ01003209.1, forward strand.
TCTTCGTCTGCGCCAACTGCGTCCCATGCACCTTGACGCGCGCGTGGAGTCGCTCAGTCCTGCCATCAACGTCTCCAGCCGTTAAAGATGACGGCGCAGGATTGATGGAGGAACACTGGAAGCAAATTAAGATCATTCGTCAAAGTGAGGCTATGAAGGCGCATCACAATGTTGACTAAACAGTGAAAANTCTCCAGCCGTTAAAGATGACGGCGCAGGATTGATGGAGGAACACTGGAAGCAAATTAAGATCATTCGTCAAAGTGAGGCTATGAAGGCGCATCACAATGTTGACTAAACAGTGAAAATTGTCCAAAAAATTCCGTCGTGGACCTCTGAACATTACGAATACTGTTGGAATATCATAAAAGGACAATGATAAAGGTAACGAGGGCGTTGAAAGCTGCCTCGGGGAATCACAGTAAAGTGAGATCGTTTTTGGATAAACTATGACAGAAGCAGAATACTGCAAAACGACATAATAAATGCAAAAACAATATTCTCTGCAATAATCTCACGCATACCGCACGAGGGGCGTACAAAAAATATGCTGCCCACTTACAGAAGGAAGAAGTGAGCCGGATGAGCTGGACGGCAACGTTGGCGGCAACAAGGACGAGGAAGACATCGGTGCCGAGGCGTTGCAGCGCATGGCGCCGATCATGACCATACTGAGACTGTCGCGGGCATTCTTCACCGGCGAACAACCCGACAGCGCGCGGTCGCGCAAGAAGGGCGCCATCTTCTCGTCAAAGTGCTCCATCGCCATGCTCGAAATGTCGCGTAGCTCCTTTAACACATACAGTATAATATTGGAAGATCGCTGTCCGATTGCAATAGCTGCTTTCTTGAAGCACCTTCAAGTTGTCAAGTATTGTAACCAGTTTTTTAGCGATTTTATCAAATCTCTAAATTCTTTTGCTTTAAAAACGGCTAGTATTTGTTCATTACAAGTTTGATTTTTAGTAAAAGTTGTTCTTTTTAACACAGCTGTATAAGCCATAAGTTGGTTGCATAGAAGTGCAATAGTTTTTGGGTACTCAAGAAACTAAACCATATAAATTTGTTGCTGTTAATTAAAATCTTAACAAGCAATGCTGACATGATAGATCCACTTTACCTGAAGCAGTTCATGGGGACGAGCGGGTTGGGTTTTATCGTCGAGAGAGTGATTGAGAACGCGTAGAATGGCGAAAGTTTCGTCGAGGACTTTGCCAGGAATAAAGCAGCAGAGGTCGAGGTCGATAAACTTGTTGTAGGTCATGCCGAGGAGGGAAAGTCGCGTCTCAATAGCGGTGAGTATATCGCTGTGTCGCGACAAGGGGTGGCTGCGTCTTTCGGACTCCCGCCGCGGCAAATGCTGCTTTACTTTCGCCATCGAGCGCCCGTGGAACTGTTCCAACCGTCGGAAGCCAGTATTCAGGTGCTGTTTTGCGACCCGATCGAACTGCCGACATACCTGAGAAGTAAATCTTATGAAATGAGACATTAGACATTTCGTGAAGTTTTAATTTTTCTATAAGCTTCGATTGCGTTTAGTTGATTAAAAAGCGTCTACTATGACTGTAAAGCACAAAATAATACAGCGTAATAATATGCGATCAAATTGTTCTCAAAATGGCGAATTAGAGAGCCAAACAATAAGGTGAATGCATATTGGTTTTAATTGTCATTTGCGCAATTTACTATCTGAAAATCGAGCTAAATAATACAGTCCATAATACCACTTGCATTATAAACTGATAATTAATAAAAAAACGAACCATACGACAGACGCAAACCCGATCGTACGGGAGAAATTCGAGAATTCGGCGTAGAAGCTCATTCGGCAGCGACAATAACATCGTATCCGTCGACATTTTCACACTAAAAGATAGTTGGTCGACTGACGACAGTTATTCGACAGCTTTCAATAATTTCTTCGAAGAAATATTGTTGGTCGTTTCAAGTTGAACAGTGCTGCTTTCCACGCACATTGATCTACGCAATGCTGGATTCGGTTTTTATATGACGATTTAAGAAAAATCGAGCAGCGTCCAGTATATATTGTATTAAATGCGACAGCGAAAATACTTCCTCACGCAAGCGGACCAGAAACTTCGCGAGATGGCACGCGCATCTAACTACGGTAGCAGAAGTGTGCGATTTCGAATACCGCATTATTCGAATGCTTATGTTTATTTTAGTGTTCATGCTATCAGCCGTTTAATTGGGAGAGCGCTGTTTGTCAACAAAATACGCAATTAGCTTGTCTGTTTCATGAAACTAATCGATGGCGTTACTTATTCAAGTCAGCTGAGTCGAATGATGAATTTTTAACATGATTCTGACTCTGATTACGGGTGCAAGCCGCACGTGAGTTAATCGCTCTTAAAATGCTCAGTTGATTCAGGAATTCTGGAACTCCATCTGTAAGTATTTACCAGCGAACACACAAAGTATGGCGGTTGGGTTGCTTATCCTTTATCTATAGATTCAAAACGGATCACCTCTGCGCTCACTCGAATATTTATTTTATGTAAAAATATACGATGGCTATTCAACTCAAATATATGAATTACTGGTTCAGCTATGTGCCATTGGATGAATTAGAATCGAAGTTGATGCAATGCTCGCCGCTCTGTTTGGACTGTACAATTATGATATCACGTCTCCTGAAAACGAATTAAAAATTTAAAAAATATTCTCGACTTGGACAACAATGGAGAGTACGGTTTTAGCCTTTATTTTGAACGAAAATTTTCAGTTTTTCGAATTTTTCATAGATTCATCCTTTCTGAACTAGAGAAAACAATCAGATTTTGATTTAGAATTCCCCCAGAAGCTGTAGCGTGTGAATAATCTTATTATGTTCGAATTTTCAAGTAAAGTAAAACATCTCAGAATTATTCAGAGATTTTTTAACGTTTGACGCCTGAGATGCTGAAAAATCATGAGCTGAATTTCACGAACACTTTTGAGCTTCATCGTTCATAAACGGAGCGCAAAACAAAAATGCTTTGATTTATAGTGAGAGTGCTCCTAACTGGAAATTCTGAATGAGGAAGAAAACTAATTTTAGGTGTACGGTGACATTACGAACATTTCACGAAGAAGTCTCTGCCTTCCAAAAGAATATTCAATGGAACTCGTGACCTTTTTTGGCTTTATGATTAGATTTAGATAGTAGTTATTCTTCTATGAAGTTAACAGGGTTGAACTGAACGTTTGCGCATATTTTGAGGCGTGTGGCGTAATTTTTCGAAGTTATCATCATGCCTTAATGACGTCATACGCGGTTGACGCAGTGTGGGGTCTGGAAGACTCGCATCCGTCCTCATAAGCTCTCTAAGCTGGGCGATAAAGCAGAAGCCGAGAAGATCTGCCAAAATTTCCGAACTGGCCCAAACTCGCCATACTTTTAAACCGATATACAATCTCATTGATTAATTTGATTGAAATAGTATCCGCAATGAGTCACGAATTCTTTACCCTCTCTTCTCTTTAAATTCCGTCCCTGCTGCGGGAGTTTAAGCAGTAATGCTTGCTTTTCTGCCCGATCAGTTTATGTTCTTATACTCTTTAGGTCTGTTGCTTTCAGCGTCGCATGCGCTTGATGTAGGGCCACGCTGACTAGTTTCTCTCGAAGCAGAATAGGTTGGAGCGATCTATCGTTGAATATGTTGTTTTCTTCTTCGTTTAAAAGAATCACGGCGTGTTTCGAATTGCGGCCTCAAACAAGCAATAGTCACTGTGAGTAATCAAGCGAACATCGCCTTAGGATAAAGATGGCTGGTTCAGTGCTGCGGGCGGTGTCATTCGACGCCATGAATACGCTGATCAAACTGCGCGAACCCGTCGGCGTCACTTATGCGTCAGTCGCCGGCAAAATGGGAGTAACCGCCGACGCCGACAAACTAACCTCTGCCTTCAAGGATAACTTCGCAACAATGGCTAAAGAATTTCCCTGCTATGGTCACGACCAGGTAGCTTACGATTTTTGTTGACTGATTTAACATTTGTTACTTCTCGACTATACTCTAAACTGTTTCTGAATCATTGCATGAATTAAAATCAGAAAACGAGATATGTACGCTTATTCACAAGAATTATTGTATCGCGAGTCTTTGCTGTAATCTTTGAACTGAACAATCGTGTTTAAGGTGAATTGGCCGGGGAGTCGGTCGTTGTACTGGTGGACGGCTTTGGTGAAGCGTAGTTTCGTCCAGTCGGGCGTCGTTTGTGAAGAGACCGTCTTGGACGACGTCGCTCGTCGACTCGTGCACCACTACGCGACGCGCAAGCCCTGGAAACTGGTCGACGAGCAGGTAATGCTTTTTTAAGTTGCTACCCACTGTCGGAAAATAAGATTTTGAGTAGAAAATAGTTTTTAATGATTTTTTAAATGTTTTATTGATCAGAATATATCATTTACGCATCTGAAATAATTTTCATTGCCTGATATCCTAAATTGTAACAACTATGCTTGAACATGAGGAAGAATGCAGAAGCGCATCTTGATATATTCCTCTTTGATTTCGCACTAACAAGTAGTTTCCTGATTTGCAGGCACCAGCGCTTTTACGACGATTACGTCGAAAAGGATTACACATAGTCGTGATGTCCAATTTTGACAAGCGACTGCGCGACATTCTCAGCGACTTTGACGTACTCTCACTGGTGGATGCGGTCGTGCTCAGCGGCGATTTGGGCTTCGAGAAGCCCGATAGCCGCATATTTGAGGTCGTAATGCGCGAGCTGAAGCTCTCCGACCCGACGGAGCTTGTCCACATTGGCGATAGCTACGAGAAGGACTATTCGGCCGCGAGGAAGATGGGCATGCGCGCCCTGCTGCTCGACCCCGACGGCGTTTGTGAGCACGAAGATGTGCCGCCTGAAGACAGGGTGAAACGACTTGGTGATCTGCGTCTTTACTAGGCCGACACACAGTTATCTTTGTATTATTTGCATTGTACAGTAGAGATCTTCAAGCCGGAATGTTAGAATCTTGTCTTTCTGACATCTGAACAAATTCCGCTTGTTTGTAAAGGGGGCCGTGTTCACCTGTATCATGATAGGCGCTCCACGATTATGGTCATTATAAGTACCGCTGCTATATTTTGAATGACTCGTTATCTTGGGTTTAGAAAAGATAACTTATTTTGACATTGGCGAATACGGCCCCTGGAGTATCTCTTATGCGGGATATGTAAATTCGGCCGCTTTTTTAAGGAAGCAAATCGGGATAATCGAATCCACCTCGGAATATTTTGGCATTATTTTTTCGCGAAATTGTCGTGACAATGATTGTTTTTTGTTAGGTGATTCACTTTCGTTCGGCTCATTGAACCCGTGTTTTCCGTCCGTGCTAGGACAATATGCCTATATTCTTGTTTTTTACTCATTTTCGCAGCTTGTTATAGATTTTATCCCTACCTGTTGCTTCTCGCTCATGACCGTTTCCAATTACTTTTCTTCGATTTCGAAAACAATTGTTTTACCCTCTTGTGAGCTTGGTTGTTCTAGGGCAGGGTCGCATCGTTACATAGAAGTAGGATATTGTTCTTTCAATTTGTCACTTTGCCATCCGCTCACTAGTCACAGAATTCGATGCAACGCGCGCGATTGTTTGTTGAATGTTCTCAACCGTAATTTGATCTGATAAATTTCATTTTTAGCCTCGAACTAGGAGAAGATATGGCGGACGACGCGGGCGGCTCCAAGGTCGTCTTCAAGAAGTCTGGACGAGCGGCGCAGATGTTCGCCCGGAAACGAACGGCCGCCCAAGAAGACGCCGTCAACAAAGCGAGTTCGTCGAGTGACGACGATGATCAAACGGAATCGCTTTTGCGCAATCGCTCCAAGCGGATTAATCCAATGGTTCAATCGGTATGGCTTTTTTGTCTTTATTGGTACGAGGGTCTTCATTGAAGCAATCAACTGGTCGTGAAATAGAGATTAAGCGATAGAACGTCGATTGTTTTTCGCAACATGCTTTAAATTTTCGTAATATTGTGAGAAAGACGGCAGCTTCAGAGGACAGTCTTTCAATGATATGATTGTATAATGAAGGCACGGTGACTACGGGTTGCTGCATTTGCCTTAATACTTATTTCAACTAAATACATCTTACAATTTTACATTTGGTACTCGAATGATTAGTCTTTTGAGAGAGAGAGAGATACGGGCGAGCAGTGCAAGTTATCTTAATCGAGTATGAATCGATTCGTTGCAGACTTCGAAGGCGAAGATACGTAAAATGCGCGCCGCAGAGTCGTCATCGAGCGGCGACGACGGCGAAGCTGCCGAAAGAGCGAAGGCGCTCAATATCGACCATTCCTATGAATCTTCTAAAACAGCGGTTTGTTTTTTGCATTTCAATTGTCCTTATTTTCCTTTAAGTTGACGCCTGCTACCCCGAAACATTTTACACACGAAATGGTTATTTATACATTTGGCCATATTTTGGTCGGCATTTAACCGAATATTACAATTCTTTTCTTAAAAAATGGCCGAGTTCATAGAGCACATTTTGCAACGTTTAGCTTGACTAATGAAAATTCTGGCTGATGTTTTCAGAAAGGAATTCTTGCAGGTCACTCAGCCTACATGAGCATACCTTTTACCGAGCTGTATTTAAATATCTCAGTAGTTTGTCCAGATTTAACTTTGCTTCATTGATATTTTTGCGTCTCATAGGACAACCGAGGTGAGCTTTATTTGATTGAACTTGGTTTAGGAACGCGGAGGACCTGCGGATATGGGCGCAACAATGCTGAACGAAATCGAGACGGACTTTAAAGTTGACGCTCAAGCGCAATTTGAACGCGTGCAGCAAACGCTCAAGTCCATCAAAGAGGGCGGAAAAGAAGAGCAGGTCTACCGCGGCATGGCGCTCTACGGCGCCAAGGAGAAACAGGACTCGGCTGCTGGAAATGCGTCCAACGGATTCGTACGGTATGTTTAAAAAAATTTTGATCAGGACCGATCAGTAAATGATCCATGTATTTTACAAAATGACGGCCTTTATTTCGTATAAAGTGCAATGTACTTTGTATTATGCTATCATTTCAATTTTTGCGCTTGCGTTTAATACTGTAATGGTTTATTGATAACAGTTTTAATATTATCAGCACTTTCTGCTAATCTGTGCTTAATTGGCGTCGCTTTTCAGGAAGGGTCCGATTCGCGCGCCGCAGTTTCTCCGAGCATCAGTCCGATGGGATTTCGCGCCCGATTTGTGCAAAGATTACAAGGAAACTGGCTTCTGCACCTTCGGCGGTTAGTATTTTTACTACTTTCAGATGTTAAGGAAGTCACAAAGTTTCATAATATTGTAATTTTGAAAAGAAACCTCGTTTCGTGACCTGTAAATGACATCTTTAGTGTCATATTTCCATTCGAACAGCACCTACCAAATGCCTTATGATTCGAACAAAAGGTCACATTTGAAATCGTGTTACTTTGAACATAAAAAATAAATTTCATTCAAATTTGAATATTCATTTGAACGTGTATATTTTCAGATTCGTGCAAGTTTGTGCACGATCGAACGGATTATAAGCATGGATGGGAGCTAGAGCGCGATTTTCAGCAGGGGAAGTTGAAGGACGAGGATGAGCACAAGTACGAAATTAGCGATGACGAAGACGAGCTGCCTTTCAAGTGCTTCATCTGTCGCGAGTCGTTCACTAACCCCATTATGACCAAGTAAGTTTGCAATCGGCTTTTCATCAATATCGTCTTTCTATTTGTTTAACTCACTACTTTATGACGGTAGCGAAATAAGAATTTTCTATTCTTTTCTCATTTTTCTACGAAAATCTGGAAATCGTTACTGCTCGTATTTTGAGAAAGTGTATTAATTTATGAATTGTATTGGCTAGCGTTGCATTACTTCGGGTTTAGTACGAATTCGATATTTCAGATGCAAGCACTACTTTTGCGAGAAGTGCGCGCTGGACCATTATCGGAAGTCGCAGAAGTGTTACGTTTGTGACAAGAACACATACGGCGTTTTCAATCCCGCAAAAGGTTTGTCGACTTTATCGTTTTCCTGTGAACCCATATGCTCCGATAGAACTGCAACTGGATACTTGCAGTATTCATTCTCCCTATTCAGATTTCGATATTTGCATGCTCAAATATAAGAAATAGTTATGCAATGTTTTATGATCATTATGGATTCAACATATTTGAATGAATACTCTGCAAAGCCCTACATAATATCTCCTAGATATCATCATTTGGTCATATTGGATGGGTAGGATGAGTTGCATTGCACGAGACAGAATGCTGTACTGGTTGATTGATTTATCAAAACGCGTGTATCATACCATCAGACAAGATTCGGTTGATGTATTTCTAAAGAGCGCTCTAGGGCAAATAAGTTGGTGACGATTTATGATACTGTGCGATTCCGCACAGCACTTAGCGTCTTTAATTTTTATCATTCATTTTTAGAAATTATTGCGCGAACGGCTGGCGAGAACAAGAAAAAGAATGCTTGTGATCACGACCACGACGACGATGACCACAGCGGTGACGATAACGCTGCTGGTACTGCTGCCGCTGCTGAAGGCGACGAGAAGCATGCGCTGAGGGAGGACACGGAGATCGAAATGCTGCCCGATGAGCCATCGCCTGGCGCTGATGACGGCGATGAACAGGATTCCGATGAGAATAACGGCGATGATGGTGCGCCCTCTGGTGATGAAAAAGATGATTGATCATTCGTGTTCGCTTATCTCATATTACACTATGTATGAATATTTTTTTTTGTTTCTCTGTGTATGATGCGTCGTATTTTCAAAGATCCACAGCGATGATAATGATAGCAGCATGTTCATTTCTTATGAGAAGATAACTGGACGCTTTTAATGAATGTCTAAAAACCGAGCGGGACACATGAACCAAGTTAGAACTTTCCCACTTTATTCGATCAAATGAGAGGCGTCAATTGAAACCGAATGGGAAAATTTGAAGAGAACATCGGAGTGTGTTTAGCTGCTTCCTCCGGATAGATTGATCAGCTCGAATGGGGCGTCGCTTCGATATTCACTGCAGTACGTGCATTTCTGTGTGTTGTTCGTTAATAAACGCTGCTATTTTTGGAAAAAGTATTGCTCTTGCACACTGCGCTTATGATGCTGATGATAGCCAGTATTTTGCTGGTGCGATGTGCGTGTTTCGCCGGTCGGAAGGTAAACATCCACTTGGCAGTCGTCTGACTAACTAGATAAGCGCGTACTTAGTCCTTGTTTACTGCGGTCATTCCCCCTGCCCAAATCTTCGGCCCCGAATTCGACTCTCTGTTTGTGACGTATAATTCAGTAAACGAGGCGTGACATAGATTTGGGTACAGCCGTCCTTAGCGAGGCGGCATTATACCTGGGCTCAAATGAAGTCGACGGTTCTCCACGTGAAACGGTTTTTATGGAACAATCCTGTTTACCACCGGGCCTTGTCATAGGTATAAATCGTAGTCGACAGTCCTTTTTTGTTCGCGTTTGCCGTCGTTCGCGTCTGTTCGTTCGGTCACTAACGCGCTTCATTGGATGGTTGCGATATACTCTTGCAACACGTGTCTTGGTTGCCTTCTTGACAATTCCAGTTCAACTTGTGTTACTAAATCCAACAAATTTTTGTTAACAACAGTTCAGACTAATTTGTCCGTGCTAAGACGGATCGATATTACTAACGAACATGTGAGATACTGTTTCTCTCGTGCAAGTCAAAAATTTGTCGTCTGAGATATCGTTTCTCATTTCTCGATGAATCTTAATGATAGAGGCAAATAGAAGTAACCGCTAGATAGGCATTTTATAACACTGAAAGTTTAACTGTGCTGTGGACGCCTAGCAGTTGCTCATCCGTGCATTGATTTTGGTACCAAAGTAGGCGCCGAGTCTATTGGACTATTCGTCGTCCAAGTTTCATCATTGACTTCTGCCTAGTGATCGAAATAGAGCAGCGATCATCAACGATTCTCATTCGCCCTGGGTATCGAATGGAGGACTGTTGGATTCGCTAAAATTGATGAAAATTTGAAGTTTACGTTTCGCAACTATCAATTTTTACAAACAAAAGTTCGATAGGATTGCATAATTTGCAAGCCAAATTCAAAAGGTGACTTATTGAATTATATGTTTGATGCGATGACACCTAGAATGATGCAACATAGGGAGATGTGCTTCTAAAGTTGTAGCGAGCGCATATAGGACAGGAAAAATGTTAGACGATCATAGCACCGGCGATAATGTATGTGTTCTTGTTTATCGCAGACAAACTAGACTCTCATAAGGTGGTCATTTAGGCTAATATCTTTCTCACAAAATATTTGATGTATTCAAAGGCTATCAAAATATTTCTCAATCTTAACATTATCATCATGACCGTGAAAGATTATTAAACTTTGGAAAATGAGGTAAAATACTTAAAACATTCACATCGAATGCATTCGCCCCACCTTGCATCATCTTCATTGTTGGTTAAATTCGTGAATACGGTCTCTTTACATGTAGCAATCCAAGAGAGCTCTTCTTTGCGACTCGTGACTGCGTGAGGTGCGAAACGCTTGGTATTGTTCGAT
>NIUQ01003210.1:0-18363 GCA_002796945.1 Plectus sambesii
GCGATTTCGAAGAAGTTAGGCCTCTCTGAAACTTCGCAGAACTTCCTCAGTAAGTGATTATTTAATAGAGCACTCATCATCACACGAGTTGTGTTATATTGTATTGCTCTTTATTTAACATTCATTACCTAAGCGATACTTGTGTTGCCACATTCCCTTGAGCCATTTTAAATAAGCGTATTATCCTTAAAGTACAATAGAGTTCGTTGGTTGCGGATTCCGTTGCTCAGTTGAACTTCTAGCGTAGTGCGTAGTGCGATTTCTGTATACAACTGATTTTTTGGCCAAATTCCTTTTTCCCGGGTTTATTTTCCATCAGCGTGACTTTCGACCTGCTTCTGGTGGACGAAACCTCAAAGTTTAAGATCTCGAATAGAAGTACGTGACGTACAAAAATATAGCTCGCATAATTCAATCCAAAACAAGGCTCGAAAATGTCTCCTGCCCCGATAGTCCTTGACACAAAGTGACCGCCTTCAGTCCAGTTTCGCTGACGATTCCATTTTTAGCGGTGGTGGCAGAGAATGGAAAGCTGAAGAAGCTGCAGGCGATGATCAGATCGTACGAGGGGATCATGAGTGCCCACCGCGGCGAGCTCTTCTGCAGCGTCATTACCGCTAAGGTTGCTCTCCAACTAACATTCGACCTTTCTTATATTCCTCAATTCAGCCTTTGGACGCCAACATGACGAAGGAATTGAACGAGGCCCTGCAGTCGTTTGCCAAGGCCGGTCAGAAGCTCCACGTCACCACATCCGTATGTTTTTTGAAATGATTGGGCGTACAGTACGAGAGGTGTTCAGAAAGTTTCTTTACTTTATGGGTGGGACGGGGACGGGGAATTCCCTGTTACAACCCTACTTAACTTTCATATACACAATAGACCCATCGCAAAGATAGCGAGTTATTTCTCAACGTAGCCCCCTCCATTACCTAACATTTAGCCATACTCTTCCTCCCCCTCTGCTGGCCTTCTCTTTATAACGCCGCATGTATGGCTGTGGTGTGCCTTTCTGAGACCTGTGCTTTTCTGGAATCCTATATTAAACCCGGCTGCGTTGCACTACAGGTCTCTTCAAGGGCTTGTACCTTGGAGTGACCTACGTCATAGAACTGTAGTGCGACGCAGCTGGGTTACAGAAAGGCACACCACATGGCCGCCAAGACAAACTAGCGATATTAGAATTTAAGAAAACTTTTCATTACCCTTCTCAATAGCTCTATGTTGCTCTTTTATGAATGCAGTTGAAGCTGGATAGTATGTTTAGTGACTTAGGGTTGAGCTAACTGCATTTATACGATTCTTTTTGGCGTTCGAAATAGAAGAGTCGCGAGCCATGAAATTGCTGTACTTAATTGGGTTCTATCGTATGGTTGAATTTGGGGAGCCCAAAAATTCTGTTTTTATCTTCTGAATCCAATCGTTAGACTGAACCACGAAATTCGGGTAAATTCCGGCTTTCTATCCCACCGAATTCTCGCAACCACCCTCCTCTTTTACCCTCCAAATCCAATACTATTGTACCGTCGAGAGATTCGATGCTACATAATTGCTCATCTTTGCAGGTCGACCCGGCGTTGTTGGGCGGTATGATCGTCAACGTAGGCGACAAGTACGTGGACATGTCGTTGGCTTCCAAGATCAAGAAGTACACCAGCGTCCTGAAATCGTCCATCTAAGAAATCGAAAAAATTACTAGGATAGCTATACTTGCTTGTCGTTTGTTCACGTCGACGATGGCAAATTCGTGTAGATTTTTATCGTGCTGACCTTGGCAGTGAGTAGGTCATATTCCCTTTTGTTTATATGAAGTACTTGCGAGTAAAATTAGTGACTTGATCATAAATCGTTTAATATTGATATGCGCTCCGCGATTGGCACCAGTTGTCGATTCGAGTTACTGGCATAAAGTTTGATCTTTTGGAGGCGACGACGGTTGCTCTGTTCATCGCAGTACTTTTTGGTATGGCACTGTTGGTGGAGAGACTGAAAGAGTTGGGTTGGGAACAACAAACGATCAGTGCCTTAGCAGCCTAAATAACTGCAATTGGACGCAGTATCTCTCTTCGCTGACGCATTTTTTGCTGTTGATTCTTTATTTCGAATTTCGAGAGCGATAATGGCGCCACCGTTTGTGGCGTTGATGCTAAAACACGAAGCGAGAACAAATGTCAACAACGCGAATCCGGTATGTGAATGGCCGTGTTTGAATGAGCGCCAGTCGCGTCGAGACGCAGACCGTATGTCGCGAAGCCCGAGCGACTTTATCAGTCCACTCGAGCGTAACGTTTGCAACGCGCTTTGGGATTCGAAATTCGAGGACGATCGAGCGATTTTCTGGATTAGACGAGGACAACTTCCGTTGCACACTAACGCCATGTCCAGCTCAAGGTAGGCGTGGCATTTTCAGTTACACAGCACTATTCGTTTTCGACATTTCTGTTCGTACTTGGTTATTTGCATTATCCATGACGCGATCTTTATGCCGGTTAAAGGGCAGCGCACACTTTTTACAGTTCTCACGCGGGCTGGTTGGACAATAGCCAAGAATTGATTGCATTTCGTGAGTTTAGAACTTTCTTAAATTGCTTAATGCTAATTTCGAAGTTCCTTACAGGGTGTAGTCGCAACTCGCGTGCGAGCTGGGAAAAGTTTGTATCATCCTTTTTTACCTTTTGTTAATTAAGGTTGGAATTTTAGTCTTCACTTTTATCTTTTTGCTAAAAGAATGTATCGATCATGAAAAAAGTCGTTCCTTCTCGATGAATGCCAATATTACGTCAAACAGTAAGCATAAGTAGGCCTGTTCTGTTTTGCGCCAGGTGTGTTCATTTGCATGGCGCATATTCTCATCCACGCGCTCAGTGAACGAAAATATTCCACCCTGCAGTTAATACAACATATTTTGCGCAGTGCACTGCATTTCGGCGATTTTTGTCGCTGAATGTTGAGTTTCGAATGGGGTTATAGTTTAGTCATTTCCCGATCATTAATGAGAAAATGAAGTTTTGGTCTTGTAGCGATAAAGGTTAATAGCGTGTAGGCCGCCGCGAACGTGCTCAATATAGCTTTCGATACTAAGGATAATACGGTGTTTCTATCGGGTCTCAATTACAGATCAAAATATTTTGACTCTAATTGCAGAGGCGAAATGATGGGCGATAGGTCGGGAGACGGGACGACGAAGAGTCCCTTGGACGCGGGTTGGAGCGACGGCGACGGGAGGTGAGTGGTGCGTGTCATTGGGGTCGGTCGAGCACATGTCGGCGGCCGTGGCCGCTTGGTTCGATCGGCTTTGTGTGCGGGTTTCCGGTCGCCGAGGGGCGCGTCTTGCCGGTGCCGCTTTCATTAATTTGTAATGAAGGCCGTTATTTGATTTATTTCTTAGCCGCGCCCTCATCCTGCGCTCCTCTTGTTCCGGCCGCTCTTGTCCGCGCCGCGCTCTCCGTATCGCCCGGCGGTGTGTGCCCTCGCGTGCGGCCGACCGCCACTTCTCGCCGACCGATCGCCCAGGTGGCGGCGCTGTTTGCGTGTCCGTTTTTCTCACGGACCAGTAAGGCTACGGCTACGACGGTCGTCGCATTAACCTGCGCCCCTCGCGCCCTACGGCGCCGTCGCCAATGAAGGGGAGAAGCGGCGGCCAATCGATGCTGCTGCAGCGTCTTCGGATCTGCAAGGCCCGATAGACTCGCCGCTGACTGTGCGCGCGAGTGTCGTCGGTGTCGGTGCTCATCAGGGCGCTCGTTCGCGCTGCCGTCTGCGGTCTGCCGAGCCGTCCCCGAGCCGTCCTGTTGTATCGGTCGGCGCACGCGATCGTCATCGCTCGGCAAGCTTGTATAATTTGTCGGACGCCCGTCCGTTGGCTGACTGAGTCGAACGAAGCGTTCGTTGATCGCCGCGGCCTCAGTCCGACTGTGTGCTTCCGTCATGTACGGCGTCGGCGCCTACTCCGATTCGTCGTCTTCGGCTCGCGCGTCTTCTACCGATTTTGTTTCTGCGCCCGGCTACCAGCCGGGGCAGCAGCACGTCCATCAGACGCTGGCCGCGACCGTCGTTAATCCGCTCGTCGGGCGCTACGTATCGCCGAACGGCGACGAATTGGCCTCCGCCGCGTCGAGCGTCGATGCCTCGTCCGCGTTGAGCTCTTTCTATGCTTGGCGAAGGTCAGTCTGTTCATACGGGATTACATTAACCGCGAGACTCTTAAATTGATCTTCCCTTCTCGTGTTGCCCGCATCCGCATTGCAATTGCAAATTAGGCTTGAGCACCGCGACCGGCCCCAATTTAGGTCGGCTGGGGGAGTATTGCGGACGGCTTGACGTCGGTGTTCTGCGAGCCAAGGGGGGCGAGCGGAACGTGTGGGGTCTCGTTGATCGGCGTTCGAGTTGATGTATGGAATGTGTGTGTATGCGCGTCCATAGGAGGACGAGTGGCTTTTTTGGGGACGACTGCCTAGTGGGGGCGGCGACCGACCCCGGCTCGACCCACCACCCCTTTTTGCACTCCGTGATTCGCCCAAAAACATAATCGAAACTTGGTCGGCAGCAATCGTATTCAGTGCGACTGGGTGAAAAGGCGAATGAATAATGCATTTCGATTTCGATATTTTGACGGTTATCTATCCGGGAGTGGGAAAAGCGGAGCGGGCGGGGCGCTTATTGGCGGGTGGGCGGGCGGTCAGTCGGTCCCTTCGCGGCGGCGGCGGGTCGAATAGACGGAGAAAGGTGAAAATGTCGTTCCGCCGACGTCCACTCGACAAGAGTGACGGCGACTGACCGGTCAAAACGATTACTCTCGAGTCGGCGAAATGCGCCGGGCGGATTCGAAACGCGGTCACTTTGGCGTTGGCCGTGGCGTCTGTTTGCTTATTGTGGCGGTTTCGATGGGCGGCCGATGCTTCGGCGTCCAGCCGGGCCGGGCCTGTGACGGCAGCGACGACCGGTCGGACTGTTTGCTCGCAGCACGTCACGACGGCCGCATTATACGCTCCCTTGGGCGCTGACCAGTCCGCGCGCTTCGAGGAAGTGGCCGACTCCGTCCGCTGTACGACCTAGTCGTCGTCTGGCCGGCCGCCATGAACCGCCTGTACCACTCGGTCGACTACGAACACCTCCAGCCGCCTCCGCTTGTACATGCGCCCCCCTCCTCTCAACCGTCATGGCATGCCAAGCTCGAACCCGATGTCACCCAACTGGGACGCCAGCCTGACCGAGCCTTCCGTTTTAGCTCCGAGGATGAAGAGAGCATCGTCGGCGGCTTGGCCGGAGTCTCCATGCCCAAGTACTCGCGTCTCGAACCGGGAGGTTACGGTGGCGATCAGGATGATCCGCTTTCTTCCGACAAGGAGAGATACGCTCGGTATCCTTTCACCTTCTCTCCCTTTACCGCCTCTTTTATCGATGATGACGTCAAAATGTTTAGCGAGAACCACAGCGAGATCGAGCGCAGAAGGCGCAACAAGATGACCCACTACATCAACGAGCTCGCCGACATGGTGCCACAGTGCGCCGCGCTCGGTAGGAAACCCGACAAGCTGACCATCCTACGCATGGCCGTCAGTCACATGAAGTCCATTCGAGGTAAGTTTCGTCTCGTTCGATGCGCTCCCACTCGACATGTGCATTGCGGTGTGACAAGTTATGACAAAGTTCTGTCGGTATGGAGTACGCGAATCACTTCAGTTGGCAAATTTTGACGATTTACTTTAAAAAAGGGTCGTTAACATGAGCAGCAATACATTCTCTGAGATAAGAACATCCCCTCAACCGGATCGATCCTACCCCCAAAGTCCGGCTAATGCACATGTCTAGCTTGACCCATCCATTCGCCCTTCTTACGCCATTCTTTCCTCTACAGGAACGGGAAATACGAACACCGATGGATCGTACAAACCGTCGTTTTTGACGGACCAAGAGTTGAAGCATTTGATATTGGAGGTAATAAATAATTGAGATGTTGTCGATCATGAAGATGATTGCGTGTTGTCAGGCGGCGAACGGATTTCTATTCGTCGTGTCGTGCGAAACGGGACGCGTGCTGTATGTCGCAGATTCGATCTTCCCCGTGCTCAATATGACTCAGGTGGGTGACGTCACAAGTCTTTTCACTGAAAGGTAGCGGCCGACGCCGCCTAGGCGCATCTCTGCCCCGCCCGCTTTTTGTGTCATGAAAAATGAAAGTGCAGTCAAAGTGCAGTCCTCCTATCAGCGGGCAGTACAAATAAGCAAGTTTCCATTCTTTCGTAGAGCTCAATGGGCAGGTTTCACATCGCGTACTTTAGCTAAAGTACGCGATGTGAAACCCACCCAATGTACATTACATTAAAAGCGCAGCGTTACTCGTTTTGATCAGAAGGCAGTGAATTTTCGCGAAACTGATTTAGCTGCCTTCAATGTATTAAGCGCTGTGGTATCTTCTGGCCGCTGGCCTTCAGTGAAATTGCGTTTCCCAGTTGACTTGCTGCGCCCTAAGCGTATAATACAATATTGGCATCTGCAGAACGATTGGCTCGATCGCAGTTTATACGATTTAATCCATCCCGACGACATCGACAAGGTGCGTGATCAGTTGTCTCCCAACGACAGCAACTCGTTAAATCGCGTGCTCGACCTCAAGACCGGAACTGTGAAGAAGGAGAGCCATCAGAGTTCGTCAACATGCCAACTACTGTACATATGCTCTCAATTATATTCTCCTCTCTTCAGCGTCGATTCGTATGCACATGAGCTGTCGTCGCGGCTTCATTTGTCGAATGCGATTGGGCCAGGCCAACATGGGCGTCGGCCCTTTTCATCGGCTCAGAAATCGAAGACCCGTCTTCACTGTTAACGGACACCAGTACGTGATCGTCCACTGCACCGGTTACATCAAGAAGTGTCCGCCGCAAGGTATACTACCTATTCTTTATGCGTTGTGTTGATTGTCTACTGTTGCGTTTGATTGGAGGCTTGGAAGGCGCGGCGGAGGGCGCAGATGGAAACGCCGCCAACAGCTGTCTCGTGGCTATCGGTCGGTTGCAAGTGGCGAACATGCCGCCGTGCAGCGACTTGTCTCAGCCGCCGTCGCAGTTCATGACGAGACACGGTCAAGATGGCAAGTTCACTTTTGTCGACCAGAGGTGAGTCGATTGGGAGGAGGACTTCTTTGCGTGACGCGGCGGTTAATTGCAGAGTGGCGAGCATACTGGGGATGACGTCGCAGGAGTTGATCGGTCGTCTCTGGTGGGAAATAGCGCATCCGCTAGATCAGCAAGCGCTCAAGGACGCCTTCTCCCAGGTGATGAAGCTAAAGGACCACTCCATCTCCCTCAGCTGTCGCTTCCGCACGAAGAACGGCGACTTCGTCCCGTTCAACGTATCGGCGTACAAGTTTCTCAACCCCTATTCGGAGGAGTTTGAGTATGTGGTGGCGACTCACAATCTGGCTTCTGCGTAAGTGCTGGCGGATATTTTGTGGTGTTGTTCGGTGGATATATGGGTGTGCAATTGCAGGCAGGGTAGCGGCGAGAGCATTCCGACGTCGCCCGAGTCGTACCCGCCGAGTTTGGGCAGCGGCGCGTCGGGCGGCGGACTGCACAACGCGTGGAGCGCCGTCCAGTCGCAAGGGGGTATGGAACCCTATGCGACCACGGCCCAACCGCCCCCGTTCGTCGATCCGACCGACGCGTACGGCGCGCAGACGGCGCCGGGCGTCGACCAGCAAGCGCCCCACCAGGATCCCAACGCCCAACACATGTGGGCCGGCGGCTACATGGCCGATGTATAGCGCTTTTCACTCTTTATCACTCGCCTAAACTCATCTAATCTTCCTTCTATCTTGACAGAGTCTCGTGTTGCCCCTGGCGCAGCGCGGCTACGGCGACGGCTCGAGCGACGGCGCGTCGACGGGGGCCCAGGGCTCGGACCCCAACTGGACGGCGGCTTCGGCGCCGTGGTCGGCTGGAGCGGTGCCAAGCGGCGTCGTCCGCTCGGCCAACTACCCTCAGGAGCCGAGATGATTGCGGTGATGTTGAAATGAGATGATGGTCATATTATTGCTGTAATGGCTGTTGGTTGGTCTATGTGAAGAATGGTGTATTAGACGGTTTGCTCGGAATGTGCACCATCCTTGCTTACGGTTAGCATTTCTCTNCATATTATTTGCTGTAATGGCTGTTGGTTGGTCTATGTGAAGAATGGTGTATTAGACGGTTTGCTCGGAATGTGCACCATCCTTGCTTACGGTTAGCATTTCTCTTCTCTTGCTGAGCGAACGCCGGCGATCTTTTGCCTGTCGTTCGTACGTGCATACTCTTGTGGTCGCGTCTTTAATTGGATACTCACAGACCTACTAAACGTAGTTGTCCGGCTTTCGTTTGGCGTCAACGCCAGTTTTCGGGGTGATTGTCAATTTCATTGCGATTCGCGCTGGTGTACATAGGCTATAAGTTTGGGAGCAGAAGTGTATCTATATGCGAGCAACTATGAAATGTTATTATATCGTCGCTACTTTGTGCACATTGTTAGTCTGTTCTGTTCTCTATTCGTAGTTGTCTGCGCTTCGATTGACTATTATATTGACATATCGAAACAAGATGTACCTACTGCTGCGCACTGGATAATAAATGTTTGACGATTGGTTCGACGTTTGGCCGCAATCCACTCGAGGCTATTGGAGCCAGCAGGGTTGCAGCCCTCCCCAGAAGAAGATTATCTTCCTTTCTTGGACGCACTCCCGTCCCGTCCCGTCCACTGGCGGCACAGCCGACTCGAATCAATGCGCGCTTCATTGACGCTTCAGTCGCGTCGCGCTATCTAGCCGGCTCGATTCACTTCTCTGCCATCGACTCTTCTGCTTCAAGACTCCGGCAGCAGCGCTGTGCATGATGCGCGAACAGCCGTCGACTCCCAAACGGTTAGTCCCTTGTTGTCGCTTACAGCAGCACAGCTAGTCCACGATATCGCGCGATTGGTGTCGTAAGTTGTCGTGATGTCGACCACGGCGCGTTCCACTCCGCTTGCGCTATGACAACGATTGACTCGGTTGGCGTGCGAGCGCGAGGGTGCTGATGTATATTTGGCAAGTGGTAGCGGTCGAGGCAGTGAGATCGCAGAAATGGACTCGAGGGCGCGCTAATTGGAGCGCAGTAGTCTGCTTGCTCGATCGATTGCGCCGAGTGACGGCAAAGGCGGTCATTTGTTGGCATATGCATATCGGTGCGATATAGCTGGCGAGTGCGGGATTAGACGCCGGCGCCGGCCGATCCATGTCGGTCGGAAAGTGCTACCTCGCCGGTCGCGCCTTCGCCGCCGCCGCCGTTACGCACGAGTCGGCTCATGCGCTTGCGCACGACTCGCCGCCGGAGCCAAAAGCGGAAGCAGTCCCCGCGGTTCGCAGCGTTGTGTGGCGCCGCGCTCCCGCCGCAATTACTAAGTTAAACCGCACTGTTGTCTGCACGAGTTGTGTTCGCGTCCTGTTCGCGATCCGCTAAGTAATATTCGGCCGGCGGCTGTTGTCGCCAGCCGTCCACCCGCCCGCTCGCCCATCCCACTCCGCCCATCTCGTCCCCCCCACAACGACGCCCAACAGCGCCGCTCTGTTTAATTCACCAGCTCATATCGTCGCCAATCATTGTGGCAATGGAGCCGTGGGCTTCGGCGCCCGATGCGCCGGCCAGTCCGAAAGATCTGCGCAAATTCCTCGCCTACACGTTGGCGTTGTGCAAACGCGAACGGTGAGAAGCACCCGACTACCGCTATTTGACTATTTCAAGCCGTTAAACGTTCGAACAAGTGGCAGTTTTAGCGAGCAGCCGATGCTGACGACGTCGTCGCAGATTTTCACGCTCGACACGAGCGGGTCGTCGGCGACTTGGATCGAACAGTCGTCGCAGCCGGTGACCGTCCATCTATATCACGACTCGGCCCGCCAAATGTACCGCCTGATCTCTGTTCAGGGATCGAAAGTACGATTGATGCCTTCCATTGTCGCTTCCTTTCATTATCGCTTCCTCCCCACGCTGCGCAATTTTCAGCCTGTGCTCAATCTAGCCGTCTCGCAGTCGCTCGTCATCAATAAGGCGAGCAGCAAGTTTCTGCAGCTCGTCGACCCTCGCAATACGGCCGTCTTTGGCCTCGGCTTCACCGATGAACGCGAGCTCGCCAAGGTTATTTCTTCTTTGTTGACAGTGGCAGCGTATTTATTTAATTGAACTGGAGGCGCGCGAGGTGTCGCTTTCAAACGCACGCATACAATGCAAATATTGATTGTTCGGTAATCGAATCTTTCGCATGCTTTTTGAAACCGGAACCATGGAACCTTTTTTCGACTATAATGAATAGGCATTTATTCTTTATTCGTCTTTATTTGGACGATGAAAATAAACTGAGATGGACGTGCCGATCTTGGCAATTCCCTGTGAACTGTTGCATTTGCACTCTCGAATGCGTCGCATTTTAGTTTGTGGCGAAACTGACCGAAGTGCAGAACGTACTGAACGACTCGACCAGCGAAGTGGAATCGCCGCAAAAACGCCTTGACTTGGACCACGTGAGCAGTGTTTGTCCGAAAGGAGCGTAAAACTAAGTTCTCTGTTGCAGTCGACCGAACACGACACTGCGCCCGATGTTGACAACTCTCTGCGCGTCGAGAATGCTCGACTGAAAGGCGCACTTGCAGAAAGGTTCGATGATTCACATATGTTTTTCTGCACAGTAAAGAGATTCGCCAATCGTACCGTAATCGCGGATTCGGTTGACATCGATATTCATATTCTGAGGGGACGAGTTGGAACGGTGGATATATGCAAATTTGCGGCCGAGTGTTTTCGTGTTGAGACTGAGGTTTGGAATTGTGCATTAACTCATAGAAATATTTCGAGTATACACGCGATGGGTGTAAATGAGAAGGATCTTTTCAGCTGCAACAACGCAAAGAAGTGGGAGCGGGAGTTGGCGATGCTTAAGGAAATCAACAAGCAGCTGACGGAGGCGCTGAAGCAGGCCAAGCGAGACGCGGGCACGAAGGTTCGATCGATGAAAATTTCGACTGTTGAGAAGGGCAGGCTGATAAAATCTTTCTCGATTCCAGACGCGTATCGACAGCGGCGATGCAATAGACAGTTTCTTGACCGACATGAAGAAATCGCTGGAGGAGTCGACGAAGACGTCCGACAGCGATGATGAGCGCGCCGTGGCAGACCGCGCTGCTCTACTCGACAAACTCCAGGTCTGCTCAGTAGTTTGGCTTGAACTTGCATTCTCCCTGATTAGTGTTACATGCAGCAAGGGGTATAGCAAAGGATTCATCTATTGTCTTTTTATCTCATTATCATGTCTATTATGCTCCTCTATCAGCCGTTTACTTTTTCATTAATACATGACATGCTCTCGCAACTTAATGTGATAGGTCATAATTAGGCTGAGGATGTTACAATCACTTGCTGCATTCAGCGCTCGTTAAGGAAGGATTACGGTAAAGGGGGGTGTTAGTTCCGGGCACGGTTCTATACTAGCAACGACTACTTTTTTTTATCTCCAACGACACCATTAATGGCTCAATCGAGCAACCCGCTCCAACGTTTATAGCTCATCATTCTAGTATTTATTGCATGTATAAATCAAGAATCGATTTTTTTTGGCAAAAATAGCACCTCCCCGCAGAAAGTGGCGCCTTGAGGAAGCTTATTTTAGCCGGATGCGGTTGGTGACTCATCATCTTCTTACGAGTGTAGTAAACTTTCAAAATTCGACCTCAACTTTGAATAAGTCGAACATGCTTTAATAGTCAAACATTCAGTGAAAATCGTTTATTCCAGGAAATGGGAGACTGAAGAATTGTGATCGCTATAAGCGGTTATCGTTATAAACGATGTTTGCTCCGTACAAAATTGAGGAAGCCGAAAATTCCAGATCGCTCCAACCTGACCCCTATAAGCGAATTACCGCTATATACGATTTTTACTGTATGAGGTCCTATTTCGAAGAATGTTCCATCCATTACTCATGGAAAAATGTTGAGAATAAATAGATGTCGAGTGGCGCAGAGGAAGGAATTGGGACAGACAATGATGACGTTGCAGGGGTTGCTCGCAGAGCACAAGAAGGCGCAGGAGGCGTCGACGTTCGCGAAGGAAATGGCAGAACTGCGGGCTCTTCATGAGCAAATGGCGAATAAGCTTGAAGAACTCAGCGAACTGCACAAACTTATGGGAACAAGTCTGTGCAGCGAACAGAAGGATGGCACGACGCCTTCTACCACTTGCTGATCGCACGAATACGTTAATCATTTGACGGGAATTACGCATCAGAATCTCAATTGCAGCATTCCTCCGCCGCGCCACAATGTTTTATCTGTGATTGCGTTCAATTCTTTGTTCTTCTCACTTTACGTGCGATATATCTGAGCGCCAATTTTGGGCAATGCGCAGTAATCTGCGCACCATTGCAGGATTTGTGGTTGGCGATTTTGTTTTACGTTCGAAACTGCCACTCAATGAAATTGCGAGCTACGAGATCCCAATGTATTCTCTAACAGGCAGGCACACACGATACAATTAACAACAGCACAAAATGTCAAAGCTATATAGGCGAACCGTCGTCGACTAGCTGAACATTGGTGACACGCGCCTCCTCGAGCATTTGCAGCACGCGCTCAGTGGCGCTCTGTTTCGAAGAGTGATGCTTGGAGAAGGTGGCATCGGGGAGGGCGGCGGAATTCATGGCGGTGTCCTGATGGAGCATGGGGTGCCACATTCCCTGGACGGAGGGATTGTTCGTCGCCTCGTCGCGTTCGAACTGAACGATGCGCTGACCGCTGCGAGTGCGCAAGTAGTTGACGTGTCGCGCCACCTCGTCGCGGTCCATGTTCTTCACCAACGTGCTCGCCGTTCGTCCGTTCAAGTATTCGCCCACTAGCATGGGCAACTTGTGTCGCACTGGTTGCACGTACACCACCACGACGGGGTTTTCTCGCGCAAAGTCCAGCAAGTCGTGCTCAATAAATTGACGAACGCCGAAGCTCGGCTCGGTCGACTTGCAGAAGGTGAAAGTCAGTCGCTGCAGCTGGCACACGAATCGTCCCACGCCGTTGTGCAGCACAGTTTTTGGATAGTCGCGCAGCAGCCATGGGTACGGCAAGGACTTGGCTGCATTGTACAATACTTTGATTCGGTCGACGCGCGCTCGAGCTGGCATCTCTGTCTCTGTCTGTCTGCTTGTCGAACGATTTGTGCAGCTTCACTTTGCAGAAAGCTAGTCTAAAACATGTCTCATAAGTTACTTCTGCAAAGATAATATTTTTAAAATGTAAGAAAAATTCATCCTGGCAACTATCAGTTGATGAATAAACAACTGAAATCGAGAGAGCTATACTCAATTTGATGCTTTGAATCAAAGTTTGATGGACCAACTGTCAGTTGAAACCGAGGAACGGAGCGAGCCGTGCACAAGAGAGGCGATCCTGTTTCAGGACATTTTTGGGTCGACGCAAACGCAAAACGTGGCGACGGATCGCAGTAACGCCGAACAATCTTAAAAATTGTGGTGTAGCTGAAGAAAAGTTAAACTTTTATTTTAAAAGTTGGCAGTCAGTCAAGAGCTGTCATTCGCGCTAAATAATGAGACCGCCGTCGTCATCGCTGCTAAAATTATCGTCGCTTCTTCGCAAAGGTCCGTGCAACACGCATGCAACGCTGCACCGTTGTCGACGCTTGCAAGAGTAAACGCATTGCTTTAGGATGCACCTGTCCAAGTCGCTATCCGCGACTACCATGTCTGGTAGAGCAAGCGCGATACGCGTCAGTATTGGCTTCGAAAAAGACAAAGGCGGGGACGAAGGAACACTTCAACGTAGGCACAATCGGACACATTGATCACGGGAAGACTACATTGACGGCGGCGATCACGAGAGTGCTGTCGGAGAGAGGTGGGCTGGACAATGATGGAAATGAGTCGACAGCGCTGTTCAGGTTGCGCCAAGCTAGTGAAATTCGAAGAGATTGACAAAGGGGCGGAGGAACAGAAGCGAGGCATCACCATCAACATCGCGCACATCGGCTATGAGAGCGACAGCCGACATTACGCCCACACCGACTGCCCCGGTCATCGCGACTTCATCAAAAACATGATCTGCGGCACTTCTCAGATGGACGCTGCTATTCTAGGTTCGCTTTTTTTCACTATATTCGTGGATTATTCGGTTTGTGGATTTGAAGATTTGTAGATTATCGCTTTTTGCATTAGTTCTGGCGTCAATGCGGATGACGCGTTTTAGTCATTGCTGCAACCGACGGCACTATGCCACAGACGAGGGAGCATTTAATGCTCGCGAGGCAAATCGGCGTGGAGACGATCGTCGTGTTCATTAACAAGGCGGACGCAGTGGACGACGAGGTGCTAGACCTGGTGGAGCTCGAGGCGCGCGAGCTATTGACGCACTTTGGCTTCGACGGCGATTCAGCGCCGGTGATTCGAGGATCGGCCCTGGCGGCGCTGAACGGCGAGCAGGATGAGATCGGAAAAGAAGCTATTAACAAGTTGGTCGGAGCGCTCGACGGGCTGAAACTGCCCGAACGAGACACGACGAGCACCTTCCTGATGCCGGTCGCGTCGCGCGTGAGTGTGACAGGCCGCGGCACCGTCATCATCGGCACTGTGGAACGCGGCGTGCTCAAGAAGGGCGACAAATTCGAAGTCATCGGAATGGGCAGCGCGGTCGCCGGCGTCGCCTCCGACCTCCAGGTCTTCAAGGAGTCGGTGGGCGAAGTGCGCGCCGGCGATCACTGCGGAATTCTCTGTCGCGGAGTGAAGGCGCAGTCGGTGAAGCGCGGCATGTGGATGAGCACGCCGGGCGGCATCACCACCAGCAACGTCTTCAAGGCCGAGCTGTACTTGAACAGCGCCGAGGAGGGCGGACGTTCGCAAGGCATTCGCACCGGCTTCACCGAGAAAATCTTCTGCACCACATGGGATCAGGTCTGTCGCTTCCGCCTGTCCGACCAGGTCGACATGATGATGCCCGGCGAGAACGGCACTGTCCACCTCACCCTCCTCAACGCCATGCCCGTCTTGCCAGGCATGCGGTTCACAGTCAGACAGGACGCCGGCACTATTGGCACTGGCGTCATCTCCGAAATTCTCCCGGCTGCTAACATTTCCAACCTCGACGACTTGAAAAATAGCGTGAAGAAAGTAGTTTCTAGCGAATCTAGTGAAAAATGATTATATTATTTTGACTGTTGTTAAAATTATAATCTAAAAGAAATAAACTGTGTGCCTCAACGCGTCTCTTGTCTCTGAGTGCTTCTACTGCGGTCGTTGTCCGCGGCTATGCCCTTATCTCATTGCGATCTCGAAATGTGTGTTTCAGAAGCTAATTATTGTGTTGTTGCTAGATGACGTCGACAGATGGAGGAGGAGATGATGTGGCGATTCAGGATGAGTATCTGCGCGCCAACTTTGACATCGAAGCGCACGCGCAGAAATTGCTGGAAGGCGGTGCGGCCATCGGCGATCAGTTGGCAGTGCTCTCCGCCAACGCAGCTCAGCTCGACAAGCAGCTCAAAAAACAGGTTACTTCATTTTTCACCTCTCCTCACTCATTTAAATTTCATTGAAAAATCTTCCAGATTACTTCTCATCACGGAAAACTGTTGACGCAAGCGACGAGCATCGAGTCGTTGGAGAGCATTCTGGAAACGCTGACGCACCACATTTCGGCGCTAAAGTCTGGCGCAGAGCGGATATCGAACAAGACGTTCGAACTGTTCGACAAGACGGAGACGCAGACGCTGCAGCTGAGTCGGATGCACGAGACGTGCAACCTTCTCCGCGCCCTCATCCGTATCATCCAGCTCGGCAATCGTCTCCAAGCGGCCGGTCGCGATATGGTCAAAACGTCCCAAGTCGTCAACGAAATGACCGAAATCGTCGCCGAAATGGACCTCCACGGCATCTCCATCGTCGAAAAGGACCTCGCCCATCTGCCCATCGCCGCCAAGGAGCTGAAGACAGAGGCGCGCAGCACGCTCATGCAAGGACTGCGCTCGCAGCACCACGCCGTCGTCGGCAACGCTCTGCTCGTTCTGAGCAATATGAAGTGTTTGGACACGGAGATGACTTCCTTCTTCTCTTCTCTGTCGGAGGAGATCGACCGAGCGCTGGGCAGTTTGGGCAAAGGCGCCACGGGCGATTCGGCGCCAGCGAAGAAATCCGCAGGTCCTGGAGCCGCCGCCGGCTCGCAGAACGCTACTCCGAGCTCCGTCCTCGTGCGCGCTAATCTCTGGACCGACGTCCAGCGGCTCGTCGACACGCTCTTGTCCGCCTGCAGCCAGATGGACGTCATATGCGCCGTGTTGCTCAAGAAGAAACACGCTCTCACTCATCGTCCACTCGCCGAACAACTCACTTTGTCCCTCTCCGACCTTTGTCATTCCTTCTGGAAAGGCGTCGGCGACGCGATGGCCAAACGTCTCACCCGCCTTACCGGACTTGTCAAGCAGACGCTCGAAAGTGAATATCCCAAGTTCCTGCGCCTTTTCTCGGATGTCTTCTCTCGCCTCGCTGGTGCGCTTTGTTCAAATTA
The DNA here is from genome assembly GCA_002796945.1 of Plectus sambesii. Lineage (NCBI taxonomy): Eukaryota > Metazoa > Nematoda > Chromadorea > Plectida > Plectidae > Plectus > Plectus sambesii. The sequence goes on from NIUQ01003210.1 coordinate 16,562, forward strand.
TCGTCTTTGAAATGTTAATCAGTGTAATTTAGGTAATGCTGCAGCAGAAACTGTGTACGACGCGCGGCGAGCCGAGTGGGCGGCGTGCGTTCGCACCGGCCTGTCAGCCCTCGAAACAGCCTACCTGTCCAAGTCGGTGTCGCGTCTGTTCGACTCGGTGAATCTCGGCTTCGGCGCCGACAACGCGCCAACCGACGAGGAGATTGACCAGGTCCGTCACTGTAGCTCTATTCTTTCTTTGCGAGTGAATGAATGCGCAATCGTTTCAGGTAGGCAAGATTGTTACGAGCGAGTTGGACGTGGCGCTCTTCGACCCCACCTTGTGCACGAACATTGGCGTGAACGTCGCCAAGACGATCAAACTGTTCGCCGTCAAGTGCGAGCAGTTGCTGTCCACCGACGGCGACGCCAGCCAGGTCATCGGCCGACCCTCGCCCGGCCAGCGAAGAAATGTCGCGGTTGTGAACGCGCTGTACAAGTTGCGCTCGCTGATCGGCCTGCAAGTGACTCGCCAGCGCCATTCGGCCGAAATCGTCGATAATGTGATGAAGGCGTGCGAGCAGCTGACGGCGCTGATGAAAACGGCCGTCGAGCCGCTGATGCAGTCGATCGAGGACGCCGTCGCGGCCATCATTGACACGATGCACCAGGAGGACTTTAGCTTTGGCGTTTCCACTTCGCACGATGGTCAGGGACAGCAGTGCTCGTTGTACATGCGCGAGCTGCAGGTAGAAAATTTGTGTGCTTGATTGAGAAGAGTAGAAGATGAGAGGACGATGCTTGCAGGGCTTCGTAGCGCGTGTGACTCAAGACCACTTGTCGGCGTTCGCGTGCAAGGAGCTGGTGCACAATCAGGGGGCGCTGGTGGCGCGCAAGGCGTGCAGACTGTTCATCCTCCACGCGACGCTCGTTCGACCAGTGGGCGATGGCGGTCGACTACGACTGGCGGCCGACTTTGCGCAGATGGAGTTGGCGGTGTCGCCGTTGTGCGTGTCGCTGAGCGCCGACCTGGGACCGGAGTATGCGACGCTGCGCGCGGTGCGGCCGCTGCTCTTCCAGCGCCCCGCCGAAATCGCCGTCAGCGAGGCGCTCGGCCGCCAACTGCCCTACTGGCTGGCCATCCATCTACTCATCTCGCTCAGCCCGCCCGAGCTCCTCTCGCCCCACGTGTCCGCCGGCTGGTCCGTCGCCCGCTACACCGAATGGTTCGAGGAACATCCATCCGACGCGGAACGACTGCAATTCTTGCGCGGCACCTGCGAGGCCTACGCCATGTCTGTCGCCGCTCAGAACAAGACCGAATACGTCGACACCTACCCTCTCCTGCTCGACCTACTGAAACGCGGCGCCGAATCCATCAACGTCGCCGCTTCCAGTGGCGGCCATTGATTCCCCTGTTCATCTATTTATTATACACGCATGTTTGGTTTTGTTAATCGAAATGGTTGCGTACTGCATCAGGCTGTGGGTTGATGTGCTTTGTTTGTTCACAAATGATGGTTCATAATTTAACAAAGGGCTTGTACTGAGCAGTCTTCTTCGTGTGCCATCCATTTAGCGCAATCGCTGGTTCGGTCGAACTTGTTCAATGCAAACGTGACAAATGGTGGACGAGCATTAACCCAATTATCAGTTTACGGTAGCATGGCTGCATCAAGCGAGAAGGCAGACGAATTCGAAGAGCGAACTTTTGTGCTGGAACTGAAGGGGGTGTTCGATGCCGAAGCGGTGAGAGCGGCGGTGAGCAGCGGGGAAACGCGCATCATTCGGGTTGATACCGAATCGCCGGTGGTGCAGATTGG
>NIUQ01003211.1:0-18414 GCA_002796945.1 Plectus sambesii
ATTGAAGCGTCCATTTTGCATCAAACGATCACGACAGATGGTCACTTTCTCAAGGAGCGGCCTTGGAGACTTTAAGGCATGCGTATTACGTAAATAGAGCACGGTAAACAAATGTTTACACATCGGAGGCATATGCTGCTATCTGTCGCTCGCAACCATCGTGAAAGCCACTACTATTGTACTCCTGTCATATTGTGGGCTAAAATGTTTCCCATGTTTAAAAACACTCTTTTCGTTGCATTCTGCAATGTGCACAAATCACTCAGTTTCGCTTCCAGCTTTTACCAAATTCACTGTAATAAGAATATATTCTGAATCAAAGAGGATACTTTTCAATTCAATGCCTAAAACGCTCTCTTTAAAGATTAATGCGTAGTTTACCACGGCTGTGCTTTTGAGAAAGACTCAGGTCACATAGCTACGGTAGGGATTTTTCGTAAAAACCATCGTAGTTCGGTAAAATATAGGTACTACCCGCGTTTGCCACTGTTAATACCTTGATTTTTAACCACGTTATGGGCTGTAGTACAGCTACGGTGTATACCAATGACTGTGGCAGCGTGTGCCAATCGAATGGTCATCAAGAAGAGTGGCATTTGATGGAAACCTTGCACCGTACTTTTGATTGATAAATGACCAAGTGTTGATTAATCAACAGCGGTACATTTATTTGATAGATTGCACTTAATGATATGTCTTAACAACGAACGTAACAAACAAAGAAACGAACAACTGCTGCCAAGCGCGAACAACAAAATCATCCAGAATCATCTACCGGATATCATCACCGATCATCCGCATAAGAGGAATCATCCCGAAGAATACTTACCTCGCCAATTCTTTGGCACTTTTTCTCTCGCTTCCTCGTTTACTACACAAGTTATAAACGCATAGAACTTCAACAATAGTCCACCATGATTAAGGCGAGACAGTACTTCTAGCATCGCCCCAAGCGTTACAGTGGAAATCGATTATAGCAGTAAATAGTTGACCGGCGGATTTTGATCGGGTTGAAGCGATTGCCGTTATAAACTATTTCAACTTTTCAACTGTATATGGCATTTTGAAGCGCTCGCTACCCATTAAAATAGTTCGAGATTCGTGACGCAGAACATAACTTCAACAGGATAACTGTTTCCAACATAAAATTCTCACTACTCTACATTATCCGTAAGCAGCTCATAATTCGTCATCTCTGCATTCAGTTTGAACACAATACTGACGAATATGACTTCAAAAGTGACGAATTGACAAAAGACACAGTAATTGCAAGAGCACTGACACGACTGCTGTCACGTGTCACATTGATCAGTGGAAAGCGGAATGAAAGTTTGAATTTTGGTCGAAGTAGGGGGCCGGAGATGATGACGTCACTTCCTCCTGGAACGGCCGCTGCACCCACGAATCGATGGCAGCATCAACGTCCTCCCGGTCGCTGGCCTGAGAAAAAAGTGAAAAGTGCACTAGAGAATCTTCCATCATAATTCGTCACTTTTGCATTTCATCAACCTTGCATAAAAGTTCATCATTTTGTGTTATAAATGAATACAAAGGCGACGAAACTGAATGCAACAATGATGAATTATGATGAAAGATCTAGTAATAGATGTTATGCAGCAGGCAACGCTATGCGGACGCATATTTTAAAAATTTCTTTCAAGAGAAATTAACGATGCTTCATTGAATAAAAGCAACGTCAGATTGTCAAAGTTTAGTTGATTCAACGGAAGAAAACAAAGCTGAATAAAAGCACAACTAACCGTTGAGTAGTCGCTACCGTAATCCTCGGTAATGGGTACCAAAATAAATCCAGGAGGATCAAGATCGTAGGAAGAGTCGAAACCTTCCATTTCCAACTTGGCGTGCGAGGTGCACTTCCAGTGCTTGTCGTCGCAGGCAATGTTACTAGAATAAGACTTGGTTACATTTACCATATTCAAATCAAAGATGACATTTTCTATGTTATTTTTCATTAGAAAGTGTCCTTATTAAAGCGGAACACGTCCTCTTTCAATTAGAAACTGTCCCAATGAGAGTGGAAATGGTAAAGATGTGGTCGGTAAAGCTGGGTTATGTACAGGCATGTGAATGATAGGTAGGTAATACGTTCTGATGTTTTCGCAGGTCTTTTGTTTCAACTTTATTTACAGGGCAATCAAACAGCAAGTGCTAGAGCGCATGCAACCGCTATTACACAACCCTAAGCCTAGCGAACGGGTGTTATATCTCCATCCGTCTCGGCGATGTTGTGTCCAGTTCTTATATGCTAACATACGAACGGCAGGTGTTACATATGCTAACAGAAGAACGCCACAGTAGGAGATCGCCCTGGGATATCCACTATTCCATAATGCGCATATCCGATGCAGCTCCATAGAAGCGCCTTCTTAAAATGAATATAATATAATACCGATGATTTTGCCAAGCACTACAGCGTCCAAGTATCCGAGTTATAAGCGCTATTATCAATGCGTTTGCATTACGTGCACAAACTTTAGCCCTGGTTTATCATATCTTTCTGTTCGTGTCATTGGGAGGGAAGCGCGAACGCTATCCCCGTACGCAAAAATTTCGCGGTTGGCCAATTCCAGTTCGGAACTGCCACAGAGGTCAGCCGTCAAAGGGTCAATACATGCTCACTAGCACCTTCCCACCGTCAACATCGGACATGACTGCTAAAAGACTGATAACACGAGTTCGCATATGTGAGCCGCTATGCTGGCGGCTCACACCGTCCTAACGTTCCCAACATTACCGCGCCAACAAGTTGCCCTCAACAGACGTCGACTTACGCGGCTTGCCATTTCGTTTTGGCAAACATTAGCAGTTCTTCGGGGAATCGCGCGAATGCTTCGTCCAATGGAACCGCCAAACTTTCGCCTTTCGCGCCGACTTTAACCTGAAATCGGCCATCTACAGTCGCTAATTTTATGAAGATGGCTTAAACGTTTATAGCAGCAAAAATTGCATATAAAGAATAACTGCATGGGATCATACAGTAGTCAGTTGGTCGCGTCTCTCGTCGATGATGTCATAGCAGGCGTTCCTGATCGCCGATTTAACACGATCGAAGCGGGTCCCGCACGGATCGAAAGGGTAAGTGACGTCCAGCAACTAAACGAAAATGTTCAATATAATTAAAATGAGCTTTTAATATTTTCATTCTAATAAGCAGCACTCTTTCCTAATCAAATAGGATATTTTTCTATTCAAAGAGGATATTTCTTAAAAAACAGAAAGGATACTTTTCCGAGCGTTGCAGTCATTTTTAGTACATTGAATCTTACAAAACGTCAACTTTGTTCTTTTTTCATAAGGATTGAGAAGTCCCCATAAACACGGCATCGGTCAGACGACCGCATAACTGTTTGTTGCGAATCATATATTTAAAACCAGAAATAAGTGCATGGTTTTAAAGCAAGAAAGCCTTTCTAGCTGAAGGAGTTATTTTCGAAGAAAAGTCGATAATCAGAGAGATGAGGCGCTATTTTCTGAATCAGTGAAGACTAACACAATCATATTTATAGTAGTGTCGACTCAAAGCATAAAATGAACGGCATGATTGCGACCTTTTTATAAGGCTAAAGGGCGACCGGTACGATAGTGGTCCTAAAGCGATTCTTGCCTGATTACAATGTTTGCATTCAAATAGCACCGTACGGCATTGTTATGGCCACAAACTCTTACGTAACACAATTCAAATCACGCGCCTCCGATTACGGTAGCCTACTCGTACCGGTCGCCCTTTAGCCCGATTAGTGACCTTTTTATAGGGCCGCTGCTGGCCAGGACAGATAGTTAGCTTGCGATGGTGCATGTCGGCGTAGTCGGCGCACACGAAAACGGCGATCTGACTGCAGTAGCCGACCAAATCCGTGAGGAAGTCGTCGTCCGCCGGCGCCTCCCCCACGCCGTCGTACGTCACGGAATAGTCCGGGTAGGCAGCCACTACCGATTCGCACCTATACTCATACCTTCAGCTAGGTAGAAGAAATCGGCAAACTACAGTACTTGCAAGTTACGCTGCTTTGGAAATGAAAACCTTAGCGAAAAACTGACGATAAAGAAGGAAAAGCACTAAGTGGATGTGTATTCGCAAGTAAATCTATTCGTTATGAGACCAAGGCTTTTCAAGTAACTCACAAAAAACTGGGGCAAAGAGACAAGCATATCCTTTTCAAAATATTAGAATTTTTCAAATCACACCAATTTGCTTACCACTGACGAAACTCTGCGCGCGTCCACTCAAACTTGTGGTCGTCGTGGCGGTAGTGGTTTGGTCCCATGTCAAAAAGCGGGTTGAATTCGCCATTTGGAGTGGTGAAAATCGCCACCTTTGGTCGAATTTTTCCGAACACCACTAATGGTACTTGCTGTAGCGTCGACTCGGGCAAGTGCTCAATTCTGAAAGAACACAGATTAATAACGCGACTGTTGGAAGACATGCCTAGTCCCTTTCGCAATGCCATTAATATGCACAAGTAATTTACTCTTCATATTACTGCCATTGTCCGAGTAAAAATTCGTGTACAAATGGAGCATTTCATGACACGCTATTAGTTAGCATTATACGAAATATGTGTAAGACTGGGATACAAGAACTAGTTTTAGTGCCTAAAATTCAAGTTTTGAATAAAACCGTTCCAAGCAGATCATTCAAACTTGCCGCGCGCGCGGTTGAAACTGTACGCTTGGTGTGTCGGAATATTGGACAGTGGTTCTGACACGAACTATAATGTCAATAATGAAATAGCACTGGCTAACATTTCAATCGCGACGACCGCGTCCACATCAGCCAGGCGGTTGTCGAATTCTCCAATGCTCCCTGAAAGAAGAGCATCCGTGTTACATGGTACTTTTCTATTAAAAATCAACTTCATGGCCTTTTATGAAGAAATTGTAAGGATACGAAAATTCGACCTAAATCACAGCAACTATGGATTGCTTTTTCGCGCCAAACGCGTACAGGATAACTTTGCGCGTGCAATCAAGCATATTACTATGGCCACGACTGAAAAGTATCGTGTTTCCTCCAGTTTCTACATTTTAAACATTGACCTCTCATTAAATAATCCACGGCAAAATATGTCACGTTTCTTCATAAAGGACACTAATGTTTGAAATAACACCAAATAATTTGGCATCTTTAAACAGTTACATAACTGAAGAATATTTCCTATACAAGATACAACTGAGATAAGAAATAATTCGAGCTACATAAGATAAAATGCGCTTAACTGAATAAAACAACTCCAGAGTGAGTCAAAATAAAGCGAACCCCCGAAACCAAAAACAACCAGAATAATGGATAGCGATAAAATAATCAAGGGAAGTATTACACCGTGTGATCCGGTGATATCTAATAATGTTTTGATACGATGACTTGATCATTTGTCTTCCTACTGAGCGGTTGCGTCCAACCGGTCTCTCTCTCTCCGTATTAGTAATCTATTGGCCGTTGACCGCGAAATAAGCACGTCCGGTTGAGCCCAACCACACCGACTCCTACGTCTACTATCTACGGAAGACTAGAACTACAATAGGAAGTCTCACCAGCAAACAGCTGAACAGTTAGAGCGGCAGGACGCTTGCCAATGAAAAAAGCTTCAGCGCCAGTGGTGAGATGTTCGACAGACAGGGTCTCGACGCCGTAGTCGTTGAGCAGTTGCTCATCGAGATCAACGCCGATCAACATGCGTGCTTTTGTGAGCACAAACCGCGCCTTTTTCATCCACTGACACTCGGCGCAGCCAAAGTCCACCACCTGGATGTAGATGAAAGATTTCATTACCAATTTAATATCGTGTACTTTAGCTGGAGTCGCACTGAACGCAGTGATAAACTATGTGACACGAAACCTATCCATTTCGCCGCACGGTAGCGTCGCAAGTGACGCAACAAATATTTTCGGACATTTTCACAAAATTCCATGTTATTTATTGGTGTCTTCTGTAGAGACAACGCCAAAAACCGCTCTGGCTCACACTAAGTCCATTCTCCTTGCTAAATTCAACAAAAGGCGCTGAATCCGAACCCGCTGTTATTTGAATCTATATCTGCCCCAAAATGTCGGATTTCTTTGCGAGAATATAACTTCTTTAATTAAAAATGTCCAACTTTTGTAAAAAACCCATTTGCCTTGCTTGGTGGACGAGGTTAGGCCATATTTGGCACTCGAGCCAGATTTCAACTCCAATAACTAGTTTGGATTCAGCACTCTGAATTATCCCTCCAAGGAAATTTTTTTGGTGAAATTAGCTTACCGCGAGCCGCAGCAATAATTATAAGCTCCGATCCAGCAGCATTTTTATTTACTTACATCATGTGGATGGAGAATAGCGAATAAGAAAATTTGGTACCGTTTTGATATCATTTTTATGTTTGGCGATGATCTCAATGCAGCGGTCGTAGCGTTGTCTGTAGAGAGGCGGACGGAAGCGAATTCCACTCTCTTCTCGCTGCATAGTGTCATCGCCATCTTCTGCCCCTTCTACTGACTCGTCCGTATCAGAGAACATCACTACCTCCTGAATATATACCAACTTCACTTTAATAAGGTTACCTTCAAAATCTAACAGCACGTTTTACAATACCAAAAGGATGCTTTTTAAGTCATATGAATATGGATAATGTCCCCTTTATGAATTAGAAAATGTTTTTATTAAAATGCAAGCAATTTAGAGAACTTAGCACAAGGCGTAAAAACAGATTTAATTAAAACTGCTTTCATTGTAAAATTTAACTCGAAGCAATAGCAGGAATGTAACGACACTTGACAGTGTTTAGCACTTTTGCATGTTTACTTCTTTTTCAAGTAGTGGATCCAGCCTTATTGTGGTATTGAAACACGCCCTAATCTCCAGTGACTGGGTCAGTTTCACATCACTTATTAGAGCAAGTAATTCTTAGTCTACCTTGGTACGACGTTTGAAGCGAACACCTTTAGGTGGGCTAAGCAACGGCGACTTTTCCCCTTCTTTTAGCTCAGCCATTATCGATGACAAATGCTGTCTTGCGGTTTTCTTACGTATCTGACAAGCGTTGTCTGGAGGTGGTCTCTGCGTAAGACCGTATCGGCTCACAGTGCACCAGTTTCATAACGCAAACTTAAATCAAAGTAGTCATTACATGAGCACTACGGTCACCCTAGCTCTGAGACTATACCATATATTGTTTTCAGTTACATATGAAAATGCTGCTTAGTGATAATTAACTTTAATATGAACTGATGAGTCGTAAGGAGCTCTTGATATCGGCGGCTAAAAACAATGTAAGGCACATATCTCCAAAAGCTAGGCGTGACTAGAGTTCCCGTACAAGGGGCGCTTCAAAATCGCAATTAATATGACCTATTATAACTGCGCGACGTGAAAAAAGCGCGAAGATGCCCAAAATGTATTATATTTTTAAATCATCCACACCCCATTAAGATTTCCATTTCTTTTGATATTAGCTACGATTCCTGCCACCAAATTATAGGAGTTAGGCTTAGACAATGGTATGGATGTGAACTCTCGTTTTTATTTAACAAAGATGGTGGCGGTGAAAATGCCGATCCACCCCTAACGACTGGGCAAACGAAATACGATAGCAATCGATTACTATGCCACAACAAATCTTACAACCACAGATTTTATTGTGCCTTTTCGCTCGCCCCCAAAAAGGATTAGTGGAAATAGAAATCCTCGCATGTCTGCTAATCATCTCAATCCATCAAACATGCATCGTTCAATCAAGTTACGCAGCTAATGTGATTGCCAGTTTCGCAATCTTAAATACGAATTTTTAAATACTCAACTCTGCATAATTCGTTGAATTTCGTCAACCTTATAATCAATAATGCCTAAAAAAGCACGTCATGAAATCTTCCTACATGTCGCTTGCAAATATCAATTGACAATTTCAAAAATCAACATCTTTTTATTATTCAGTTTTTACGACACCATTCACTGCCACTTGGACCACAACAGAATTACACAGTAAGCACATCAATGTTCGACGTCAAACATCAACAACTTGCGCAATTCTAGCGCAGGGCGAGATATTATTAACAAATTATTGATAATAGAGAATGACACGCTCCGCCTATCCTTCTGAAACTTTGCCCGTATGTTTAACATTTTACAACAAGCTAGTGTCAGCGCTTTTGAAGTGGACGTCGGTATTTGCACAATTTGTGCAATTAATAACAGCTTGTAGATGCCAGGGGTTACAGTGGGTGATGGGGCGTATGGAGCGGAGTTGAGAACAGTATGTTCTATTACATTTGAAGAGAAAAAGAAACCACGGAGCACTCGCATTCCCTGACGGGGTTTATGCTTCGACTTGGCGGCGCGACATCCCGAACAATTACCAAAAGAAGACAAACAATTCTTGATAATTACAGCTACCGAACAGTACCGCAGCGCACTGCCACACGAAGCTTAATCCCAATGAAAAAAGTTGCGCGATCGGTTGGGAAACGTCGGTATACGCCACACGCGCATATACTACTTTCCCAATGAACGAAACATTTATTTGTCCTTATTACATACAAGTCTTCCCACACGGAGTGTCAGACCACACAATGGAAGTACAATGATCAAACTGTAATACCGTACTTATCCAACAAAGCGAGATTTTCCACCGTACACTCGTAATACCGACGAAAATGTGAGATTCATATGACAGATGAAACAGCAACGAAAGAGAAGTTTGCAGGAGACCACAACGAACAACAGATCATCGTCATTTAAACAGATTATCGATATTTGATATTCACTTTAAAAAGTTGACAATATCCTCAGTTCTTTAAACTTTCAAGTTCAAATTCATTTTATAAATTTAAATATTTTCCCTCTTAAAGCTTGGTATCTAAAGCTATAGCAAGAAAGCTATAAATTAAATGGCAGCCTAGAGATTCGAAGATGAATATAAATTTATCGTCCAATATCGTTTTGCTGCAGGAATAATTTCGAATTAAAGAGACCCCGTAAAACTGTACTCAACCGAGCCAGTAATCACTCGCGATTCGCACGAAAATGTATATCCTGAATAAAAATAAGTTCAACGAATGAATAATAGCGACATCAAGAAACTGTCGAAATAACAAACATTAAATATCGATAATTGTGCAATGTAAGGCCAGTTTAAATGAGAGAGAAGGACACCGAGTGCTTGAGAATTCTTGAGGTGTGTGATAAAAGTCGACCGGTGAGTGCAGACAGAATGGCAACGGTTGATAGCTAGTCAGCTCGTCTAAGAAAAGAAGAGTAAAGTTTTAGCCATTCATAAGTGAAGTAACGCCTTGAGATTTTGCGTGGGGGGGAACTGATTCTTTGAAAGCAAACATATACTAAAGCTTCGAGGGAAAGGGATTTATTAATTTTTCTTTTGCTTCCGAGGAAAAGACCCGCAGGCATGGGCGCGGATCGTCATCTAGAGGATAGTCTGCGTCACAGCGTTCGCGGGAATTCAAATTCCACTCTTCATGGAGAAGCAAAATGATTCACGATAAGGAATCTCAAAATAAGTAACTGGAGACGTGGCCGGAACTTACACCCCGCCACCAAAATCATATCATAATTAGTGTTAAATGCGGCAAGGGATTAGTACAACGCACTGATTCCATTTTATTTCATGATTTATCTATTCTTCTCAACTGAATATATGCTATCGACCGTCAACTTGTTGATTATAGTATAGCAAGTTCTTGCAGCTTAATTCGATCGTTCACAATAAGGCAAAGGAGAGGGGTGTTAAATAACTCGCTACACTTGGCGCTGGTGAAAGAAGGTTTACGGTAGGTAGGGTATAAGTGGCGGGCATCATCTGAGAACATTTGAGGTATTGACCACCGTATCTACAGCACTTATCCTTGACGGGAGTACGCAAATTTTTAGAGAAAAATATAACCCCAGTCATTTTAGAAAGCAGATGAGAAAATTATTCAAAAATAGGAACGACTTCTTATGTTACTTTGCACCGTTATACCAGACCTGCACTGCGCCACGTCCCACGTCGCTACTAAACCATGGCCCAATCGTTCGTAACGAGGCATTAATGATTGCCTACTTGGCGTGGGCAGTCTTAAAAACCCAAGGCGCTACATATAATCCATTTCCACTTTAATAAGGACAATTTTCATAACAAACATGACGTTTTCCAAGTCAAATCAACACAGGAGACGTCCTCTTTGAATATGAAAGTGTCCTTAATAGAGTAGAAATAGTATATCATGAATGACTTCCAATCTAGAGCTGTGAATATGCAGCAGGTAAACCAGAAAAAAAAAATCATATGGGATCAGTGCGGGACAGCGGAGTAGAAGTCTTCTACACAGAGCTATCACAATTACCTGCTCGATAGACTATCAAATAAATTACCTTTTTCGCATAAAAATAATACCAGAGCAAGAAAAATTCGTCACAAAAGCAGTCAAAAGTTTAAAGAAATAGGTAAAAAAGAGTAAAGTTAGCCGATAAAGTCGGTCGCAACACGTATTTCAATATGGAAATCACAATAAGGTTGCACTGTACTGAGAGTCGAGTACTTTCAAACATTTTAAACTATAAATAGAGGTGCGAACGGTCGGGTTCACAATACATTGAATACATTTGGGAATAAACTTTAAGACGCTCTAGGCGACGAAACGACTTTCCATCCAAATACCAAATATTAATAAATTAATCAAACAAATTCATTCAGCATCGATATCTTAAAGCTAAATTACAATGAAAATGGCCAAAGATAATTAAAAGCTCACGCCGCGACCAACAAGTCGCCAGCAACAAAACCCTTACTCTCCAAAAAAACCCCTGCCTTTAAACCCTTGATCCGACCATGCGCGCTCAGTTATGAAAATAGAAGAAGAAGCAGCAGAGGCAGACAAAAAATAGGGATAGGAGTTTCGGAAAGAAGATAGTCGCCCTCCTGTTCACAGCTCTAGACAGCAGTTTATACCCGAGACATTGCAGCGACGTCTTCGGTCGAAAGGGATTCATCTTGTCGGGAACGACGCAGAGCAACGGGTCGTTGCGCTGGTGGTCCTGCACGAAGCTGAAAGATTTAGCGATGCACGAGTGGAATACGATACGATTGAAATGCCGAATTCTTAAGCTCGTCGCGCATAAATCAATAGCTCATAGCACACGGCCTATCATCATAATTCGTCACTTTTGTATCATATTTCGTAACCCCCCTTGCATTCTATTTTATCCCAGTAGCGTTATGTAGTTAATGCAGAGAGGACGAAAAGGAATGTAAGAGTGACGAGTTATGATGACAGGCGGTGTTTTGTCTTGGCCGTAATACAACTGAATAAGCTCACGAGCTTGTACTAATCCCCCGCACGGTTGAGTTGCAACAACATACCGTAGCAAATCGGCGACGCAGTTGGAGACGGGCTTGGGCTTCACACCCGACTCGATACGCAGCTGACACAACTCCGATTTCAGACTTTGCACCGATTCAACGGTGTGCCGTTTCGTCATCTCGCCGTGAACGTCTCGCAGTCGTTCTAAAACGCGCGGTTACAACAACCGCCTCTTTAAAGTTCGTAGAGTTGGTAAAATAGATCGGTAAGAAAGAATCTATTTAGAATATGGATATATTGAGAGGTTCATAATGCACCAGGTCGGTTGAAATCGGTCAGAACGAAATGAAAACACGATGCTCACCTACGCAAATGACGAATGCGATTTCTAATCGCTAATGCGGACGATGATAAAGTTGATAGGAACCCGGTCGGCCAATATAGTGTAGACAACCCACACCGCGACCACCGGATCGAATGCGAAAAAATGAACAATCATTAACAGATCAATGTTATCGACGGCCTGTTCTCAGGCCATTCCAAATTACGCTCAATTAACGTGATTGCAAATCATTAGACGAGCACCAAAACTACATTGTTAGTCAATGCTCCTCTACCTAACACTACTTGAATTTAGAAATTTCTGGAAACAATCATCGGCACCCATAAGCAAATATATCAAATATATACTGGACAACACTTCTAGCAGTAAATGGAGGGGGGGAGGGGGGCGGTGTAATATCGTTATAAGCAATTTTCGCCCTGCATATAACACTGGAGGGCAAAACTTGAGGAGCGGTCAAATCTGACCGCTATAAGCGAATAACTGTGATAATTGAAACCGCTAAACGTCGTAGTATCAAATATCGCTTGATAATCAAGCAAGCGTTCGAGAACACAGTGAAATTCGCGAGAAACAATCAAATTGTGGAATATTTTATTCAGTAGTCGGCCAATAAGCGCGCATATAAAACAGAGCTGCATTGTAATAAACAAAAAAGCATTCAATAAGACAAATAAGTCTATCATAAAATAATATTATTGAGGGATAACAACCAAAGACACCCTGGAGTGAAAACGGTTTCATAAAAGTGTAAAGTGTGAAGAACAGAGAAAAACTTCGATTCTCAACGATTCCGCTAATTTGTGCTAAAATTATATTTTCTCGCACGAGTTCCATATCGCAAAATTTAACCTTAAAATGTGACGCATATCTGCAATTTATCGTACACTACTAATGTTTAAAAAGAGTAAATGGGCAAACTTCGATTTTTGTGCACAATACAGTTCAATTGATAAAAAGATGTTTTGAATTCTACCCATTCTGATTGCACATTTTAGAGTAAAATTACTTTTCCACTTCAAGGTGTCCTTAAAAGTACAGTGTAAATCGTTTTTGATTCGACGCATCGTACTGAAATAGCGAGAGGGTACTCGAACCAATCACCTTTTGCTTAAGGCGCGAGGGCTTTATAAAGTGGACAGTCTCATTCACAAACGACTTAGCCTTTATGCCCCAGCATATTCCATCTAGTGCGTACATAATTGCGTTGTCAGCCAATTTGGACAACGCCGGAATATCCAAATAGTAGAAAACGGCAACTATTCCCTGGCGAGTATAATAGTTATTAAAACGATTTCCACTGCAAAAATAATCATAGGAAGATGAACATCGATATGTCAGACGGATACAGTGACGATGGAAGTGAAACGAGTGAATCGAATGGAAAACATGCACAATTACCTCATTAAGGCAGCGATAAAGCGACGGCGAAAGGCGATTAGGAATATTGAAAAGAAAGCAACCACATTAAGCGATCCCAATAATCGAAGCACTGAATAGAACACGCTCTTTCAACTCCAATTGAATCTGTTGCGTGATAAGACGGAAAAGGGTACTCCTTAAAACTGACTTCTTTTAGTCAATGAAATGAGTGCGAAATTCAAATAGGCATGAACGCGCTTACGCCCTAATGCTCAGCTTGATTGAAGAAGAAATTATTGTTTAACAAGGTCAAGTTGCAATAGTTGGATCTCAAAACAAAATAATTTATGAAACTAGAGAAATCTGAAAAAGATATAATCACGATAGAGAGACACAGTCACTTAACTTGAAACCGCTTACACTGACGCTGCCGCACAAATAAAAATTCAGTATCTCAGAAGCTCACCAAGTGGTCGTTTAAAATCATAAAGACGGTTTTAGAAATTCGCAACTTGGCGCGCTTACATCCCTCTATTACATGCTACAACAAATCCTATCGCATGCACCAAACAAACGGTAACTCATCGATGTCTTGTGCGCGCAACAAAACTTTTTGCCGCATACACACTAGAGGTATATCTGCGCCGTTAGTGAAGTGAAGTAAAGTGAAGCTCAGGTGATGTGGAGGCGGAGAAATTTGGTCAGAAAAATGTTCTTCAGCTCTATTCTAGGGTTAATGCCGCAATTTTCAGAGAATGTCGCAAGAGAACGAGCTCTTTGGACGGTAGGGGTTCATCTTATCGTTGGGGAAGCCCAGTAGAAGCACATCGTCGCGTTGATTTTCCCGGACGAATCTAAAAAGAATCACGTTTAGAAGCAGACTGCCTTAAGGAAGGCTACTTTTTAAAGGAGAACTACGATCGCCTCTAATCAAAAGGAATGATATCGTATATTGTCTTCAGCTATTTACTACAAACTGCTAAGCGGTAAGTTAATTATAATATAAGCAGATATGATTCGCAGTCAGCTTCTCATAGATAGCTGAAATGAATATATAGTGCATTCCTTTCAGCTAGAGGTGCCTGCAGCTTTCCTTTAGGCAAATTTCTCCGTCATTCGACCTCCCCCAATTCGTATGCTTTAGCTTCAACAAGCGCCTAACACCAGCACACGTATATACCATACCCGCAAAACCTTACACATACACGGGTACTATATTTTGTACGGTGCTACACGGTAGATGATAAATTTATTATTATGATGTTAGGAGCTTGTTCAACGTCGCATCTGACAGAAAATAACAGTCGACGAATAAATAAACCCCAAGGGGTCTAAACGAGAAACTACGCTGTATCCCAGTAGCCACTCTAGTTCAACTCCGCTCGTATAGGAGGGCAAAAGTCGACCTTTTTAAACAATATCCATGCAGAAGGAAGTTAATTTGGGAACTTCTAAATGTGCCTATTTTCATAGCTGATAAGAACTGTAACAGGGAAGGGACCGTCCCTGCCATTAATCAAGTTCCTCTAAGAGTCAACTCTTTGAATCTCCTCTACATTACCGATTACTCACTTCGTTATTTCTGTATTGCAATGACTAATCGTTACTATGATTATCCATCGAATTATAACTCGCCGCCATTGATTCATACCTTCTCTCAAATCAGCTCGTTCGCATCGTCAAAATCGCATCCCGAAATTCAATCGTGACCCCATCCTTAAGACTCTCCTACTTATAAGCAAAAAAACACATTTTTTTACATCGAGATCTCATTCGATACTAGCGAAGAAGAAAGCGAAAAGAACATACTGAATAAGATCGTGCGCTCGCTGAGAGATTGGCTCACGACGCATATTGCGCTCTCGTCGGAGCTGCTCAACGGTCTTTCGCACCTGTTGCACCGAATGGCGATCGCGTCCACTCATTCTCTCCTCTTCTCTTTTGCTTTCTTAGTCAAAACGCCGTTGGTGCCGGTACTATGATGCGAAACCAAACAGCGTCACTTCTGCAAATTATGAGTGATTTCTTGTCAAACAATCGCATCACGCCTTGGTATTATCCTATGTTTGTGACATGAGCAAAACATGCTTCTAAACGCTATTTTTAAATTTCTAATAGCGCTTGCAATCAATCAATTCGTGCAGTCAGCTTTCGTTTCACTTCTATTTAATTTCAGAATGCGAGCCGAAGGTGGATGGGTGAGATCGTTGGCCTGCGATGCGAAGACACATTCAACGGATTTAAATAATTCGCCAAACAGCAACAATGAGCATTAAAATGATGCAAAATTTAATTTTTGAACTGCGTGGACGACATAACGTTCTTGTCACGATCACGCATCGCCATTCGACTACCTAATTACCGAAGCCGATATCCATTCCATCTGTACACTTTTGGGCACACTTTGATAATCAGCCTCTACGCACCATTTTAACACTGCTACTACTGTACTCCGAGAGCAAGAGAGATACGTAAGATATTAATAATGTTTGTCGTGTAAAATTTCGGGAGGAAAATTAGGTTTTAAAATGCGCGAAAAAATTTACCATTAAGATTGTAAGAGCTCGCGAAATCTTTACAAAGACGCTTAGTATGCATATTGAGCTTGAGTCTGCGTCATACTTCACATAATCCGAGTTAGATAGCTAACTTTCAAATTACTCAGCTTCAGATGGGATAATCCACGCGGATGACGCCCTGAAAAAGTCCTAATTATCCTTTGTTTTCAGCCTCAGGATTTCTGGAGCAAGCTACATACTACTGACTACGGTAAATGCAATTTCAATACAAAGCACTTTCGGCGAACTAATAGAAAGTCACGAAATACAGTAAGGCGCTATACATACTTTACAATTTATACTCTGTCCAATATAAAATCGGACACTGTTCAATCTAACCGGACACTTGATTGAATTCATTTCAAAGAAAAGTGACCACTTTATTTTGAAAAACTAGTCTGTTATTGGTAAGTTTCATATTTGCAGTAAAAAAAGTATGTAGGTAATTTCGGACAGGTCTCCATGACTGATATGAGAAACTATTGGGATTCTGAATTTGTGTAGGAACTTTCTGAAGTTTGATCAATGCCTAGTATGATACTAGAAGGACAGGGCCATAAGGGCTGAATCGGAATGGCTCGGTTAAAGCTAAGAATTATAAATACTAAACAATGAGAATTAGGGTTGTAACGGGGACGGGGAATTCCCCGTCCCCGGAATTTCATTTTGTCCCCGTCCCCGCAATTAAATTTTGTCCCCGTCCTCGAAATTCCCCGTCCCCGGATTTTAAATTTGTCCCCGTCCCCGAAATTCCCCGTCCCCGGAATTTCCAATACCCCGTCCCCGTTACAACCCTAATGAGAATAGCTTTACATACTTTTTGAGCGACACCATATCTACCGTAAGTGGCCCTGCTTCAGGCCGGCTCAACTGAAATATTGAGATTATTTTCGAAATTTTTCTATTTAACTGGAAATTCCGAAAAGAAAACAACTGTCCAAATTAAGAAGAATGATTGTCAAAAGTCAGAATGTGCTCTTTGACAACTTCCTAACAATATTTGATTCATATGATGAAATCGTCCATTTTATGAAATTATAACAGGTTACAATATTTTGTCAAATTTTTATTGAAAATATTTGGCATTAAAGTTAGAACTTAATTAACCTTTATCCCTTCGCTCCGCGGAAAACTGCTGCACTATTGAAGCGTATTGAAATCGGTCGCCATAGTTCTTTATTCAAAATATTAAGTTGACAAATTATACAGCCAAAACGAAAGTCATCGATTAAGCTTTCTAACAAGGTACAATTTCGTCGAATATGATTTGCTTTAGAGGCAGAACTAGCCATTCATTTGAAAATGGTCGAAATTAGGGCCACCCACGGTAGATGTTCAACTGTTGCACAGTACTCTGTTCCGCGGCAAAGTGAGTGCTTGGCCATCCATTGGCTAGCTTCTTTAATTTTATGGTTACGGATATCGAGCTTGGAAAGCTGACGCAAGCTACATTTACGCTTTCAGCATCCAGTGAAGTTTAAGAGCTAGGCGGGCATTAGCTCCGTGATCTTTAATCGCGCGATCATGGAGCTTAAGTCGACGGCACTTGGCTTTAAGTCAAGTCCGTTCTACAAACTCTATAAGTAGCGTCCCTGTTGCATTCTCTTAATGGGACAATTTCAATAAGACGCGTGTGTAACAATCTAATGAATCCCTCGATCATGAGGTAAGCGAGCTGAACAAGCCTAATCGGTTGAAGGAACGTGGACATTCTTCATCGAAGAAATTTAGACATCAACAGACATCTGAATCCGCTGGTATCAGATGAATAAGGGGCCGATTTCAACGACTGATTTTAAAAGACTGACTAAGCTCGCCTTTGATTGGTTATGATTCATTCATATATATTATTTACAAACAATTGTTCAATCCCATTCAAGGCACTTGAACTCTCAGTCACTTGGATCATTCAATGTCAGTGACTACTCTGACACTTGGGTAGGGACATAACAAAGCACAATGAACGTTTAATTTCATATTAACGCATTTTCTTGCAAACTAGAGAGAAGATGCGCATGTTATCACAAAAACAACCGTTTCACTCTGCAAAACGGCTCTCTTCAACTGCCGTCGAGCGGATTTGTATTCTTCAACGATTTGAACCAGACATCAGCACTAGGAGTTATTGTTTTGGATGAAATTACCTTTGACCAAAGTGAGCACTATTTATAATGAAACATAAACAAAGCACGTATCGACCAAGGGCTTGCATGCTATTTTCGTCTAGTGCGTCACAAGCTTCAAGTTTACAGCGATCAAAGAACAAAACAATTTTGTGCAGGATTTACTTGCAAACGTAGGAGGAGAAGAATGCATATCTATCTGCACGGGCTCAAGCACCGTTCCACCGGGTTTAGGTATTCTATTCAAAGTCTGATGAACATTGCTGATATTCCCGTAAAAGATTTTTTTCCATGAAAAACAATCAGCTATAGATAAATAATGCCCATTATGAAGTTACAATCGCGCTTAATATTGTATCTTGTATGCATTCGGTCAGTTTGCAGAAAATAGACTCGAGTGTCACAATCGCTGCTGTGGCCAATATACTGTATCCAATTTATTTGAACTCTGGCGGTTTTAGCATTGCAAAATCGCAAGTGTGGCGAATAGTCAGACGATTGAAAGTAATTGAAAATGAACCTATTACAGTTGCACCGAAACAATAGTACATTAATTAAAAAATAGCATCATATATTCATTCTCTACAATGTTGCTCTTCATTTCAACGCCAACACTTGTCTTTAACTTTTCGCGTTACGGCAAACGCTGACGTTAACCATACTTCATCCGTAGTAGTTCCGGTAGCTATCCCATCCTCCATTGCCGCCATATGGCGCGTAATAGTTCCGTTGCTC
>NIUQ01003212.1:0-18495 GCA_002796945.1 Plectus sambesii
TGATCGTCACAATAATATGCATCGCTAAGCTTTCAATATACTTGCGATGTGTTAAAAACGCTGCCATCACTTGGCGCCGCTTGGCTTTCGTGAATAAACGAATAGAAGCCTTTCGCTCTTTAAGGCTTTCAATTTCGCACCAACGAACCCGACGGACTGCTGCTGTACCATGGGTCCCATGACGTTGCCCTGAATCGCACGGGCGATTACTTTGCATTCGAGCTAATTGATGGACAGCTCTACTTCGTTCTCGATTTGGGCTCTGGACCGTTGAGGCTTCAGGTTGGTTTTTGTTGTAACTTAACCGCATGGGGAGACCAGTAAAAGCGCATGAGCTTATTCGGGTTATGCAGTAAAGATAATTATAAGATAGGAAACGAGAGAGAGATCAGCAAAGGGCAAGCTAACACAAATTTTAGGGCAACGTTTCGCAATAAAAATGGATTACTGTAATAGTGTATTCGCTCTAAATGTTTTGTTGTTTAACGAATATTTTTCACGGATATTTTGCTAAACTATGGGAGAAAAGAATGTTTTAGTGCTAAAGTTGCAATTTTGCGCTGGCTTTAAGCTTGTGTGTGTGGATGATGAGCCTTATAATTCTGAATGAGTATGAGGATGATATCCCAAGCGCACTTATCCACCTAAAATACTACATTTACAGTTGCAAAAATTTTGGTAACGAAATTAAACTGATGAGCACAAAGTTTTCCATTTCAGGCGAGCAGTACGCGCGTGAACGAAGGTTCGATTTGGCACTCTGCCACAATGATTCGAGTGGGCCGCACCGGCTCAGTGACGATCGATTCGACAAAGACCGATTTCTCCACGCCCGGAGTCGCCTCTCAGCTGGATCTCGGTATTTACTTTTATTTATCATGCCGTGCTTTTGTAGATTTGCGTTTAATGGAAAAGTGTAATTTCTAATGCTTACTAGATCCATAAAATTTTCTTTTTCTATTCAAATTCGTCTCTCTTGCGTTCGATTTCGTCAAAATAGCCATCTTATAGTCTACAGAGATGAAGATATTGAAATCTAGGTTAACGAATTTTGATGAAATATCCTATATTATTATTGAAAGGATTGGTTTAAGTGTAAGGGTTGAGTTGAGTTTACGTGCTTCGTGATAATGTCATACAATTCTATTCTGCATACCAAGGATCGTAACGTGACGCTTATGTATTCTTAGTAGTTGGCTGAGCATTAGTGACTTTTTCACACCCCACACCAATCTTAATTAATCCTGTGCGCATCTGTTATGCGCGCGTTTCGAAAAAAATCGATAATGGTGAGCATATCAGTTATCAACATGTGACTGTCGTATAAAACCATTTCAATAAAATCTGCTTTCATCATCCCAACAGAAGACCTCGAGCAAATGTGTGTGATGTCTTTGTGACTATAGGCTCATTCTCTCATGTGTAAGCATTGAACTGTGCGAACTGCTTGGGGTAGAATAAAAAACAACTTGCAGTATATTATAGCAATAATGATTGCAGGTGGGAATTTGTTTGTTGGCGGCGTGCCATGGCCAAATGCGCTGACGACGACGCCGTCCCCATTGAGCATCCCAACAACTATCTGGTCGGCTGCGCTGCGGATTGGTTACGTTGGATGTCTGAAAAACCTCCGGTTGAACGGAATTTCCGTCAATTTGGCCGAACAGACAGTACTGCAGGAAAATGCTCAGGTGAGTACGTAACTCTTGGCGCCCTGCCAAAATATGATAAAAGGCGGCAATACGGCATGAGTCCTCAAGGTCGGACAAAAGTCCATAAGGACTTCACGAAATAATCTAGCGCGATTGAAAGAATGTCGCATATTTTCGAATTGGCGCGTTTCCCTACAAATAGGATAATTATCAAATTATTACATTTTTGGGTACATAATGGAGGGTGATCAATTATACCTGTTGACATTTTGTATTGTAGAATTGAATAAAAGGATACTATGTTTTGTATTTTAGGGCATTTCGATTGGTTGCCCTGATCCAGGCAAGGAGCATTGCGCGTCGGCTCCGTGTACGAATTACGGTCGTTGCGAGGAAGGGTACGATACCTATAAGTGTGACTGCGCCAGAACTCATAAAGAAGGACCGACCTGCGCCAAAGGTACTGTAAAATTTGTTTTAAGGATATTTCACTTCTATCAATATTTTGGCTGGCCCATAACGTACCGGCATAAACAAATTTCATTGCAATTGTATAAGTTTGTGTCTATTACCGTCTGCGCGCGCGCGATGTAATTAAACTCCTAGTTTATACTTGTTGTTTCGACCGTGCAAACAAGTTCGTATTTTACCCTCGTTTTGAGCAGTTGCTGCTTCCCCAGGCTCCATTTCCACTTTGTTTCGCGCTTTCTTCATTACCTCTTTATATTATTCACCCTGCCATGTATTATCTGAAGAAGCTCTTATGCTTATGCAACGGTCCCTTCCCATGTGAGACTGCAACACTTATATTGCCTAGAAACATCAGCGAAACACACGTTTGCAACAGCGATTATTATTTATATTGGTCGCTTCAGATCCAGTGGTGCTCAAGTTGTCCCCAAGCGATACGCCGCTCTTAGTAACCCTTCCGCGCACCGCGCATAGCGGCGCAGAAAATGTGCAAGTGAAATTCCGGACGACTTTGGCGTACAACGCGATTCTACTGAGCACCAACTCTGCGAATACGTACGATAGACTGCAGTTGATGCTCAGAAAGGGGCAGTTAGAGCTGATCCTCAACTTTGGCATGGGTGAACATGTGAGTGGCTTTATTTTTAATTTCGTAATATAAGTGCATTCAAAATTTTCGGAACATTGCAAGAAATCAGGCAGTAGTTAAAAAAGATGAGCTCGCTTTTTGGTGCTTGAATACCGTTTTTCACCAATAGTGATAGTCGTTTCTTGGTTTCTGCACGCGTAAACTGACAGTAATAAGCGCTACCAATTTTCGAAGCAGTTTGCCTTATGCAATCTTACATTTCTCGTTACTGATCGGCAAATTTGTGATTATAATGTTTGATAATGAATTTGCAGACATTCCATTGGGGTCGCGACTTGAACGACAACCGATGGCACACTGTGCGTGTGAAGCGAAGAGGGGCGAAACTGCTGCTCTTCCTCGATGGAAAGTGGGATCATTTGCGTAAGTCACGTGACGATTTGACTGAACTCATGCGACAGTCGTGCAAAATTTTCTTTTGACGGTTTTCTAAATTTTGTTGGCTTAATGTGTTTATTCTCCAGTTTTAACTTATGACGTGAAGGCTCGATTTTTGACTGCGACTGCGCTTAACGCGATGCTATATTTATGCAGCGTATTAATTTGTTTGCGACGCTTCCAATATAGGTTGAGTGCGGTCTGATTGATTATCCTGGGGTAATACCCAAATTTACCTCGGATTTTCTTACATTCCGGATTGAATGAAAATTATGAAACACTTAACAATTGTTACAGTATCCATTATTAGCGTCACAAAGGAACTGATGCCTGAAGCACCAACTATCCATCATCAGAAAACTTTTAAAAACTTTAAAAATCTATAACCGTTTCAAATGATTGCTTTAGACCATCTGCCCGCTGTTGAAACGGATCTTTCCTACGATTCGATTGCCGTCGGCGGCAGCGCCGAACAAGTCGACAACGAAATCGACCAATCACCGTCGTTAGCGGATGACGTCATGCAGTTCGCGGGGGAATTGGCGGGCGTCGTCTTCAGCGGAGTTGATCTCCTTCGTGCGACGAAAAGTGGCGTTTCTTCTGAGATTACGCCAGTTATTGAATCGGATGCAAAAAATCGGTTGGTTTCTGTTCTTTTTTCTTTTCCCTTACAATTTATTTATTTCCTGTAAAATTTTACGTAAGTCAATGCGTTTACGCAAAAGTCATATGTGAATCAACTTTTTATGAATTATTGAGCGTATCTTAAATAGTGTATGGATAGATATTAAGATTGGGTAATGAACTTTATGTGGCGACTAAAGTGGCACTATTTTAGCTTCGTTTGCTCGGCATTGCTTTAATATATACAATACTTATATGCTTCCGGACAGCTTGCTCACGGCCAGTTCACTTCTGCGTATCTACTTCCAGTTCCGGACTTTACAACCGGATGGTCTGTTTTGACTTGTTAACCCATATGCAGATTATGAGTAGTGGTATACTCTTTTTGCAGGTCTGTTAATCTTCAGCCGCGGAGTCACCAGAGACTTCTTCGCGGTCGAGCTCAACAACGCACGCGTCAAGTATACTTTCAACACGGGCGACGGCGTTGAGACGCTAACTTCGGCCGTTGAATATCCATTGGACGACTTCAAGTGGCACACGGTTGGTTTTTAATTTTGCCGTGCAGGGGTCAATTTACACTGCCTATGATCATTATTGTTTACTCTTGCACCCCATTTTGTCACAGTAGCGTTCTAAGTTAATGCAGAGATGAAATCCTGTCTATCCTTCACTGCTTTCCTTTTCTTTACATCTCTTTCTCTCCTATTACTCGTACGATCGCTCGTCGCGTTCACAAACTGTTGTATCAAATCCCAAAAAATATAATGCTTGACGCAATAATTTATAGGTGCTCGTGTACCAGCGGACCGACGACTCGCACTATTTGGTCGTTGACAATGCGACCACCCACTTGGAGTTTGAGTTGACGCGTACGAAGCAGATAAACCTTCGAGGCGCCGTCTTCGTTGGAGGTATAGTTAAAAGTCGCTTTAATTTGTGGATGTTTTGGGTGAAGATTAATTAAATGTTAAAATTTAAAATAGCGAAGAAATGTTTAGTTAAGAACAGGATATACTTGCGCTGACATAGCGATTAAATCCATATTTATATGTATTACGACAAGAATGTAAAACATACAGTAAGAACATATTGGCAATCATCCTTCCTGATTCTGCCAGAGTTACTTCACAAGTGTAGCTATAATATCGTGTATTTTTCAGTAAGGGTTCTTTCTCTATTAAACGCCTCTTAAACTTACGTTGAATAATAAACGCACAGGGGTTTATTGAGGGAAATACTGTATTCTCTTTACTGTTTACTACTGTTAGTTAAAGTGCTGACGATATTTGTAATAGGCATGCCGCCGGCCGAATTCAACCGTCTCTCGGCTCGAATCGCCAGTCGGCATGGGTACCGCGGCTGCTTGTCATCCTTGGAGATCGGTCGGGCCGAGGTCGACCTGCTCGCTGATAGCACCATGCTTGTTGGTGTTGATAAGGGATGCAAAGGTATTGTACTTATTCTGTCGTTAGACTGTAAGAATGAGGAGAGAGGAATCGAGCTAGCTTTACTTTACATTGGAAGAGACCCCGGCCAGAGCGAAGTGATCATAAGTGTATTTTAATATAAGTAGTGTATAATGGCAGCAGAGCTCTACCTGAAGTTGTGTCATCTCATTGCTTGTCCGAGGGGTCTCTGAGACGTATGATCGTAATTATCGCAAAGATGGACTAGTTTCAAGGTAACGCTTGGATGGATGAAGTTTTGAAAGTTTTTTGCGAACTCTTGGGAATAGGAGATCCGTCACTAGACAACCTAATTAGCTTCTGCGTTGCGCGCGAGTGAGAGAACTCGTCAGAAACGGCGACGCATTCCTGTCCACGCGCCGTGCAAAATATAAAATTATCACGCTTGCTGACAAGAAGTATTGGACGGTTGGTTGTGCCACTCGCGCCTGCGCCTTCAGCTTTCCCTCCGTTCCATCGCTAAACAATAGATTGCTTTCAAGGAAACTTTTCATTATGCGTCGAATTTTACTTGAAACGTCAAAATTTTATGATGCAGCTGTCAAAAAATTCATTATGAGAGTTTATTCTTGGTTATAGAAAAAGTTTCGTTAATACCTCCGTAATTTTCAAAGTACCTTTGACGCCTCATACTTTTGTATCCTTCAAAGTCAAAGTTTTAACTACGCAATATTACTTAAAAAATTCACAGTTGAACCGTGCACTTCTCGAATTCCCAATTCTATGCCCATGGAGGTGAGATCCATAAATAATAGTAAATTTAAGTGTCGCGGTATAGAACAATTATCTAAGAATTGAATAGTTATGAAGTATTTTAGTAAGCTCGCGGTTGCATTTAAATAATTGTTACTGAAAGAACGTCGTTTTTAGGCCCGACTCTACGCTGTGAAAAGGGCGTATGTCAGCACGGCGGCGTCTGCAAGCAAGAGTGGGATTCGATTAGCTGTGATTGCTCAATGACCACCTATGCGGGTGATACGTGCCAACTGCGTAGTCAATGTCGCGCCGAGTGACTGGCTCGAACCGCTGCCTGCTGTTGAACGGGAATCAGGGGCTGATGAGGCTGCTGGAGGCCTTCGCAATCGAATGATGTCGGTAAGTGACGCATTTTCAAATTTTTAGCAGCTATTTTGAATCGCAAAGGTTTTGTGACGTTTTTGAGCGTTTAATTTTTTAATCAGTTCTTCCCTAGTATGTGTGCATTCTTGCTGTAGTCAAGCAGCTTTGTGGTAGGATGTTTTTTGCCAATAGATATTAATGAACCGATTTGAATAGGCAAATTTTGGCGGCATCTTAAGGAAAAGGCGCCGACTTGGGTAATTCTTGGGGTATATACCAATTTTACTTCGATAAGAGTACTTTTAAAATCAAAGAGGACATTGGACAAGCTTATTCGAAATGGAATGTCTTCTTTAAATTGAAAACTATTCCGCTCAGTTTGAAAAGTGACCTTGTCGAAGTGAAAAAGTGTATATCCGAAAATAGGCCTTAATCCCTACACCCGAAGCCTAAATCAAAGACCAAGTCTAAGTCCAAACCAAAGTCGTACTATCAGTTCGAAACGCCGCCGTCCTACTGCAAAATTTGCGAGAAAAATCGAGCGAGTAGGGAGTGAAAGACCTCTAATTCCTCAACTGGCAAGTGAAGCGACGGAAATAGGAGAGAGATACGAGAGACGCTCTGCTGAGTGGGAATTGGACGAGACGCCCGTCGCAAGGGGCAGTGATTAGCCGTGCTATTAGCGTCGGCGTGAGGCTAGTGTGTACCTTGGTATCGATCTGTCGCGACGGATGGACGGGCGCGACTCGCCGGACGGCCGACGGCCGGTTAGACACGCTCGACTAGCCGCGCAGCAACCGTCTCCAAACGGTGCTCGCCTCCAGTAGCTACTCCGCCTCTCGAGGAGTTGTTGTCGTTGATAGTTTGTCGTTTGTTCTTTGGCGTCTGGCATCTGGCGTGCTCGTCGCCTGCTTAGTCGCTTTCGGCACTTTTCATTGAATTGAGCAACGGTCTCCAAACGGTACTCTTCTGTAGTCGCTACTCTGCATCTCAAGAAGTTGTTGTCGTTGGTGATTTGTCGTTTGGCGCTTATTGTCCTCGTACTCTGCTTAGTTTTTTACGGCTCTTTTCATGGGAACTGAGTTTCCACGCGAACGGTTCTATAGTATTCTCACCCGCTTGTTTACCCCCTTCCCTCGCGCAGCAGCCGTCTCCAAACGCTGCTCGCTTCTAAACAGTACTCACCTCCGGTTACTACTCTGCCTCCTGAGGAGTTGTTGTCGTTTGGCGTCTCCGTACTCTGCTTTGTTTATTTCGACTCTTTTCATTGGAATTGAGTATGCACGCGAAAGGTTCTGTAGTGTTCTCATACCTCTGTTTACCCCCCTCCCCCGCAGAGTACGAGTGGCTTGGAGTATTATTATCTTTCTTGAAAGGTGCTTTTGCAAAGCTACCACCGGCTCTGTCATTTGTGCTACGACACGACGGGCAATGAGCAAACAGCTCGTTTCCGGGCTTTCGGGCGCGTGCGGCGCGCTTTGGACTGACCCGCTTCGTAGGGCCCCTCGTCCTCTTCTAGTCGTCCCCGAAGAATTGGACGGCGTATCCGATATCTGCCAATGGCTATTCATCATTGCCGACGATGACGCCGGCGTCTGCGGCCGCTGTTCGTTGGCGGCCACGTCGCAATCTCTTCTTTTCGTAGTTCTCTTCTCTACTCTCTACTTCTTCCCTCGCTCGCTCCGTTTCAAGCGGAGCTGTCGTAGTTTGTTCATTGGCTCGCTAAACTTGTGCTATTCCCTATTCCCCCCGCTCGCACTGTTCGACTCGGGCGACTTTTGAGTAGCAGTTTGCGCCTTGACTATGTTCGTTGTCGATCACGCCGTTATCTCATCTTGCGGACCTCGCCGTCCGCCAACCTCCCCTTGGCTGTCAGGCCTCTCGCAGTTTATTCGCGGGCTAACTACTTGCATTCCCTGCCCTCCTCCTCCTGTTCCGTTGAGACGAATTTTGACTGGCAGGTCGTGCCAGATGGCGTTCTACGCAGGAGCTTGATCAGCGCGTCCGTGTACGCCTCTGCCCTTATCTCTACTTTGTCTTTCTTTTCCAATTTCGCGATCTCCCTATGCTATCTTCCGTTGTCTCTGTTGTATCTTCCAAGTTGAGAGACAGCCGTAGTTACAGCGTGCTACTTGCATTTATAGCCTTGGTCTGCGCCACATATTAGGAACCGACTCATAGTAGCGGCTAGAATAAGAGGAATTAAGTTTTCGCGTTGGGAAGAATCTTACAGAGGCAGACGATGAGACCTTCATTCTGTTCAGTAAATTCCAGAAGTTTCTATCACGATGAAAAAATTCTTAGGACACGCGTCTGCATATTAAAGCACTCAGTTAGCTGAATGAATGTCTAAGGTACACCTCAACCCACGACCCTTATTCGCGCTTCTTTCTCTTTATGCCTGCGCCTAGCCGATCTTTGATATTTACATAACTCTGCCGTAAGAGTGATGAATACCGCCAAAATCTTGTAGTCGTTTGTTCAAACTCTGCGGATGATGAATCTCTTCTGTGCGCGTATCGAAACATTAAACAGCACTATTCCAATTGGAGCAAGTCTGGCGTGTGATTTGATTCGTGGTTGAACGCGAGGCGCGCATTCGCCGCTTTTATGACCATAAGCTCCTAGAGGATGTCTTCCTCATGGTTCCTGGCAAACGCGACAATTATGCCGCTGGTCTGCCTTATGGACTGGCATTCGACCAACTGTCGTCTGGCGGTACGCCGCTTCGCCCCCCGACCTCGATACGAACCGAAAGAGTGTAAATGCGGCTTCTTTACTGTCTGGAAAATTGAGGATTATTAAAGTTTGAATATACTGGGTTGAAGTAATTAATAGTTCTAACTGCACTATGTTGACGAAGTGTGCAGTACTTTTTTGAATAATATTTTGTGTTTTTGCAGCATCATACAGTTTATGTACAATGAGGTAATGGAATAATGTAAAGTTATTTGGATAAAATATAGATAGTATGGCGTCGTATCTATTTTAGACTGCTAAAATATTGCTTCCCACCCTCTTCACTATTTTTTTATAAAATTAAAGAAAAGAGCTTTTAATGTGATATGGCTATTCTGTGGCATTGATCTCACTTTTTTTGCATTTCATATTCATTGATTAAAAAAAGAGTATGCGAAGAGATTACACAGAAATCCTTATCATTTGTTATCATTTAATCTTCTCTCCCCCTTTCAGATCTGATAACGCCAGTGCTCACGACGTTCCGTCCAACATTCGCGCCGAAAGAGCAACCTTCTACTTTTGTCATAGAAGAGGAGGAGGGTGACGAGGAGTCTTCGGGAGATATTCTTGGTGAGTTTCAGTTGAGCTCCTTGCTGAACTGCATTTGGATGGAAAAACTTAGTAGGAGAGCAAGGTCTTTTACGTCAATGATTAGGGTTGTTCAGGGGAGAGAGGAAGTATATGTTTTTGGTCCACTCCCAGAATTTTTTCCCACTCTTCCATCCCTATCAACGAAACCTTATTTAACTTAAGATTATAAATCAAGACCGTATATAACTTAAANAACAACGACAGACAACAACGTCAACATCAACCAGCACTAGCACATCAGCTTCACCGAGCTCACGAGTCACTTGGACGCGTCCGTCGAGCACCAGTGTTGTTATTGTGACTGCTGTGTGGCCGAGTGGTGAGAGTGGTGGCTTGAACCAGGTGGAACGAAGCACGCCGCGTTCTGGCACTGTCAGTGTCGTTGGTCCGTCGGCACCGCTGCACTCCTCTTCCTCACGGACAAGGGGTCATTCTTAAATTACGTAACCAGACTACTCGCATCAGCGCTTTTGAGATTCGTCCTCCGATCACTCCCTTTGAGTGTCCTCTCAATTTTCTTCAATTAATAATATGAAATTATAGTCCAAATTTCTTGGCCAGTAACAAGAGATCTTAAAAAATAATGAGGCAAACTGCTTTGAAAGTCGATAGCGCTTCTTTTTATCAACTCATGCGCATAAATGCCAATAAATAAATATCATTCTGAGTGAAAACCGGTATTCGAGCATCGAAAAGCGAGCTCAGTCAACTATGGCGCCTGGCAAGATTTCTTGTTACTGATCAATCTTTTGATTCAAGTGTGCGTTTAATCGGAAGGAAAACTGTAATCATCAGAATTATTTTTATATTGTTCATTTTAGTGACGTCAGCCCATGACGCTATTTTTTGCGTTTTCTGAGTTTTGAGATTATTTTGTTGCTTTTAGACTTTAAAAACATTGTTCCAGTGCCCAACGATGTAGAGTAATCCAGCCAACTTATTAGTGCGTTTTGTCCGACATACTTGTTTGAATATTTTTTGATTCAGTGATCCTTTGCTTCTGCAATCTGCAGTTTTGACATTTTAGTAACCCTCAGACTAGCTGAATAATGTGCATGTACTTAGTCGGTTTGGTTACGTAGTTTGTGAATGCCTCTTTGAAATAATTTCAGAAAGATACAATTCCTTCATTACAACTATAATAGCTCACCTTTTCACCAGTCCCCTCGAATAATATCGCGATTTGCATAATTATTTGACAGAACGCTCAGGAGACAATATAAATATGCAAAACCTTTTCTCCTACAGCCACCACCGCTGCTACTACAAAGAAAACAACGACGGTGGAGCCTGAGAGAGAGACGGAGCCGACTGACAATCGCCAACCGACGTTGACTAGTCGACAAATTGCCGCTGTGCGTCCGACCACTCCCATGGGGAACGGACAGGTGCGCCTTTTTGTTGTTGCGTAAATTGCATTTTTTTAAATTTCCGCCATAGTCCCGCTGCTATACTACTCGCCCGTACGGACATTTGTACGGACTTCTGATCGCAGTTTCCTTTTAAATTTTTACTTTGTCAACTGCAGTGACGCAAGTATTTAATAATTGTGGCGACTTGGCCGTGTGGGGAACAGGTACAAGCGAGGGGAGTTTATTCGCGTTTTACTAGTGGTCAAATGAATAATATAAATGGAGTGGAAGAAGGGTTACAATACGGAGTCGATACTCTAAGGAGAATGAGCGACCGCTCCATACAAACAGTAGGAAACAGCAGCAATCCTAACGACTTACTTAGAAACATGCGATCAAAGCGAGAGGATTATTACAGTAACGCGTCCATTAATTGGTTAGCGGCTTATGAAAGGTCGTTTTCGTTGGCAACCATCCAACAATAACACCATTTCAGTTAGCGACAACGACGCCAATGGGGAGCGGCAGCGGAGGGACGAAGGCGTCGGACGCCGACACTTTCCCCCGCACTTACCTCATCTCCTGCGTCTCCGTCGGCGTCATCGTCTTTGTCATCTTGATCGTCTTCTGCGTCTTCAAGTGCTACAGCAGGGGTGGAAAGTCGAGCGATTCGTACTCAATGGACAGCGCTGGCGGCGGAAAGGCCTACGCGCCCCTCGCCCCGTCTGGAGCGAATGTGGCGCCTGGTAAGAATTGTTGGAATGGTTTTTGCGAGGAACTTGGAATGGATCGATTGTTGCGTAATATGTGCAAATATGCGCCGAGAATATTTGCTTCGCGTTTTATAATAAAATTCAATGTTGCACTATATTTCTTTACTCTTGCATCATATTTCGCAATCCTTGCTTTCAATTTCGGCAAACTACCGTTCTAATTAAATACAGAGATGACGAATTGAATGCGAGGGTAGCCGAATATAATGGAAGAGCGACGAATTACGATGATTGGTAGTGTAATATGTGCAAATTTTATAGGCGAGGAGGCACCCTGCTTACCGACACGTGTCACACAGATGAATGGCTATCAACCCCTGAAAGGGGCCAATGGAAAGAGGAAAAAGGATTTCAAGGAGTGGTACGTGTGACATTGACAGTTTCCACATTGTCAGCTATTTTGACACTTTGCTGTTACTTTAATATTGTGCAAAAAGTGTTTCACGTTTTGTAGTTTATTTGACCAAAGTTTGTAACTATTTGCTATAAATATTGTTTTTTCTCTGTTCTTCTGATAATGTCAACAAGTTCGCAGTTGATAGCATTGATTTGATTGTACGAAAGTTTGTCACAAATCTGTTCAATACTGCCTGTGATATGTACAAATTACTGCTAATTGATGTTGTTCCGCAGAGTTTCACATTGTCTCTTGCGTTGCCCTGACGCAAGACGACAACAATTTGCACATTGATCAATGTTGCATCTGTAGTGTTCAAAGACTGACTTCCATAACTGCATTCTAAAACTGCCTGGAATCAGTTTTTAATTGCCGCAGGGTCCCCTGAGGCCAGAAGGCGTTTGATTTGGGGTGGAAAGAATATAGCACCGTTCCGAAGTCACTCCTTGAATATCACTGCTGATTTACTATAATTTCATTCGCTGCAAATATCATTATTACGCGCAACTTTCGTTCGAAATTTTATGCATTTGT
The DNA here is from genome assembly GCA_002796945.1 of Plectus sambesii. Lineage (NCBI taxonomy): Eukaryota > Metazoa > Nematoda > Chromadorea > Plectida > Plectidae > Plectus > Plectus sambesii. Next base: position 12,692 of record NIUQ01003212.1, read on the forward strand.
TCATATTTCCGCGCTATTCATTGTTAAGCAATACCTTTAAATATACTGCGCCGCTTTTAATTGTCCGATGCACGCCGTGATTGTATGCAGCACCGTGATTTCCGCGAATAATTACTTCGTGATTCTTATTCATTATGCTCTCAAGAACACGATTCAGTTTGATTTGGCCGCAATGATTAGACACACAAGAGCTTATTCAAGAGCTGCTTTTGCAAATCCAATCGCGTTGGTTTCGATGTCTCTTTCAACAATGTGTTATTTAAATATAACAGACATGAGCATCGCTCTTCTGGGAAGGAATAAATGATGCCGTTCATTTTAAAAGAACCACTCTTCAGTTTAGTATATTTATTACATCCTGAGGATTTATCTTGAAAATATTTTCAAAAGCATAAATATTGTTCAGAAAGATATTGAATATAAATAAAGGCAGGAGGAAATATATGCTCTATACCACCATATGCTCATGTCGGTTATGTATGGTATTTTATTGGTTAAAGAAGATCCGTGGACCACCAACCGCCCCGTCGGCGTCTAAGTCACGTCCTAAAACTCTGCTTGGCGAAACGATCGAGAAACAGTTTGCGTATATTTTTGTAATGCTAGAAATAGCATAGCACAATTTTCCGTTCATATAATAAATTTTTTCCACCTTAAGTATAAACGAACCACCATCCCAGAGCATAGTATAGTAAGCGAAAAATTCACGGCGATGAAATATTTATGAGCACTGGAAAATAACGCACAAGCTGTTTCTCAGTCGTCCCGTGACGCAGTCTGGTGGACGTGGCTTCGATGTCAGCCTGGCACGATAAGCGTCACGGAATTTATGAAAATTCGCCCAATAAATTTTTTCACATTGAATTGAATAAAAGTGTGCAATACTTTGTCTGCTTAGCTGTACTTTATTGTACAAACTCTGCGTTCATCATTTGATATTAGTTGTTGAAGCAAATGCATTTTGTCTTTTAATGCCAACTTTATATTCTGACCTGTTTAATGTATGCTGGTGCTGCAAACGCTATTCGCTTTTTCTTTCTGCTGTTTGTATTTGATATGATTCTGCTGGAACAGTGGACAGTATGTTGCTTGCAGCTATAGTTCATTAGCAAGGAAGCGACGGCGCGGGGCGTTGGAAGGTTTTCCATAAAAAAGAAAGTGCATCTAATTAAACTTTGAACTTTATATTTTTCAAAAATTGTTGTCTTTCCAATGCAGACTATTCGATCTAAACGAGCTGGAGGCTTTATGGAGAGATATTTGGAAGTTGATAGGTTGAATCCGAATATTTCATCCAAAATCCATCTCAACTTCCAATTAATACTTGCCTGCGGCCGTAGTGAACGTACTGTACCAGTTGTTGGCAACATCAGTGTTGAGTGTTTGGTTAATGCAAGCATAATGATACTGTACTTTTGGCCTGCTCTGTCTCATTCACTGATTTGTTATTGATTGCATTTAATCTTTAGTGTTATTTGATAGTTAAGAGTACTGCTGTTAATAATAAAATTGATATTATTGAAAAGAGGTGCAGCTCTACATATGTGCATAGTGGGGGATATGTGGTTGGACAATAGAAGCAAAACTCCTTGATACGGAAGCAATAGCAGATGCAAAATGAATTGTGGAACATTATCAATAGTTGATCACAGCAATCAATCATAATCCAGAATATTGCCAAAATCGAGGGCTCCCATTACTCGATCAAACTTATCGGCGACGAGGGAAATGGTGGTATCTTGGATGTTTGCGATCATTTGTGGAGGAGCGCTCGAGTCGACTCCTTCACGGTTCACGTAGCGCGCAAAGTAGTCTCTGGCCTGCTTGAGCAGTGTATTCAGTAGAGCCACACTCTTGCTGCGGGTGTAATTCAATAAGTTATCTTTGCGAAGCAGCGACTGAATTGTTTCCTCGATATCCGCGAGCAGCTTTGTTCTAGGTTTCACCTAAATTTATTTACATATACAAAACGTTAAATTTGTCCGTAGTCTGCACGCTCAATTTTGTTCCATCCATATCATAACTTACTGCTCTCAGAGTTGCTCTAGAGGTCAAATTATTGCTTATCATCTATAGTAGCATTATGAAGATTGGATTGCAGCCATAGCAATGCAAGTTTAGTGGACAATTGAGATAAAGTAATTCGATGCAAAGCAAGGCGCAACAGAAAAGGAAAGATAGGATTCAAACGCGCGATTCTCAGCCGAGATGTCTGAAAGTTTTAGGTGCTGAACTCTCTCAGCTCGAATATGAATGGGGCCAGTGATCGAGATGTTGCATATGCCTAAAGTAATATCAATCTCTGGTACTATTGAGTAACCTTACTTATTCTTGTTATTTAGACTGCTTTGATTCATTGATCCCATCAAAGCAAAAAGCAAAACCTCCGCAAGTCGCCGCTCAAAAATAGATATTGCTCCTTTGTAGGCGTCGACTTCTTTCTGGATTTGATTGGAGTCGGTGGCTACCTCTTCGATAGTCTTAGAATCTTTGCCCAGTTTCTTTTTCAGCCGCGATACACCTTCAGTGGTTTGCAATAGCAGACGAGTTTCGGATTCGAAATGATCAGCAGCTTCCAGACGTTTCTTGTAACTACCCAGCCAGCGACATTGAAAATGCAACCTAAATTTTAATTTTCGTCAAGTTTTTAAACATTAAAATTGGATTACAATTGCGCCTCTCCCTCCGCTCTTAAGCGTCATTATTAATGCTCAACTCTTTCAGTATAGCTCCCATCACGATGGGGGAGCAATTTCGAATAAACCACGAGCTGAACGAAAAAGGTTTTATCCGAGTTGCTCACTGTGAATGCGGGAAATTTGAACGCAGCGCTGGGAACAGTTTATTAATTATTTAGTCTTTGAATGAACAGTGCAATTTGCAAGACTACTTACAAAGTTTCAGTGCATNATGCTGGAAATTTGAACGCAGCACTGAGAATAATTGATTAATTATTTAGTATTTGAATGAACAGTGCAATTTGCAAGACTACTTACAAAGTTTCAGTGCATGCTTTCCTTATTGATGCCAGTTTCACTTTTGCCTCCTCCTTTGCAGTTTTCGCCCGTTCCACAGCCTCAGCGATCTTCTTTTTATCCTCTTCAACCAATTTTTGCTGAGCTTCAGGTGTCAACGTTTCCTCCTCTTCTACGTTGGCTAAGATGATTTTGCGCATGCCTCTTGCTAGTTCATTCTCGGCACGATCCTTTTCGGCTGTCAGCATTTTTTCAACGTCCATTGCACAGCTGCAATATTCTTATCATGAAACAAATGGATAAGAATGAACAAAGTAATAAGAGAATAAAAGCAAACATTACCAATAAAGCGCAAGTAGTATTATATTATAAAAGTCGCCACATTCATAATAGTTTTGAAATAATAAAACAAATCTGATTAAGTATAAAATATCGTACCTGAGCGCACCCTGAAAATAAATGGCGGCTTTTCTTAGAGTAATGTAAAGGACGCTCTTGGCCTCGTCGATTGCCGATACCCATCTATTTTCGAATTCACCCATTTGGTCAGTTGTATAGAGAAGTTTTATGAAGCGATTCAGTTCATCGGCTGCGTCGTTTATGGTCACTGATCTTACTGAAATTTTGTGATATGGGCTACTAATTTAGCGCGTGGTTGAATATTTGGCAGAGAGTTCTGAGAAGGATTGTGTCCCTCACAGCGTGTTGCAGGGAATATTTCGCATAAGTCTCGCATTTATATATTCTGTTGCACCTAAGCTCAGTCGCTGAGAAATGCACTTGCAGACCGCGTCTCATTCTTGTGCTAAATGGTTCTATGTGTCTGGCATATGACATCAGCTGAGCATAGACGAGAATAGACTAGAACGATTGAGCTTAGCGAACTGGAATAGATTCCGACCGTTGAGCATCCCTTTTCCAGGAATATAACTATGCACGACTTCCGCCGAATATTCCCTGAATGACCATATCTCTTTTCGTTCAAATACACTGCAGCACCGATACTTTGCGATAGATACAAGTGTACGTTCTGAATTGTGCGTAGCGGCTATTGCACTGAAACACAGGACGAGTCAATTTGTTTGAGTTTGCAGTCCGCAGCCTGTCTCGAGATAACTTTAGCTGCGCATAAGCAAAGGAACACTGTTAAGAAGATGCGCAGGAGAAGACGAATCCTTAATGCCTCATACCTCTGGCCTCCTCCTCCTTTTCGACCAAGTCCATAAGTTCGATTTCGGCTCGTTCGTATTGCATAAAAATCAGGGCAACATTTGGTCCTGGTGTAGTCGACGAACCCCAGTTGTTATTGTTCCAGTTATTGTTAGTGCCCCAATTGTTATCATTGTCGCCCCAGTTGTCGCTGTTACCTCCATACTTGTCATTCTGAGCGCTGATAGAGGCAGTACACCAGCATAGCAGAAAAAATATGTGAAGAGGCATATTTCCCTAATTCGAAAGACTGATTAGAGTTGATGTTAACGTTCAAGAGCTGAAATGGCGAGAAAGTCTCCTTCGGATTTGTCTGAGATTCAATGCTCTGCACCAAAAGAGCCTCAAATTTCCTCCAGATGCTCTTAGTATCTGAAAAATAACAAATTTGTTCTAGCTCAGCGAATCATCCTTACTGTTTATATCATCTGAACAACGGAGCAAACTCGAGCAGCACATTTAATTTTGGCTTTTATTTTACGCTTATCGCCTAATGTAGTCTATCAAAGAATATCTATTATGCATATAGATAGCCATTGAAAAAATATTAAATGCAAATAAAGTCTAAGCAAAGTCTTTTCTTTCTTCATCTCACGAGACTGAGTAAATTCGTGTCGAAAAATGACTTTAAATCCGCATGTATTGCTTGTGAATTCATCGCCCTCTCAGCATCACGCACGTCTGTTTGTAGATTTGTGATTCATAGCTTGCTGTTGATTGCACGCACTCGTGTAAGAACAGTGTTGCTTTCGCGCTTTGCGAGCAAAGTTTTTCTTGTCGCGTTGTCAAGAGTGTTTACTGAGTGTGACAATGAAGTGGAACGCATCAAAGACCGAGCGCTCCGAGTAGAGACGCGAGCATGTTTGCGTAGGACGATTCAAGGACTGACGCATGATGTAGGAAGCTCGAAAACAACACTCTACTAGCTAAAATATTTTCTAGAAGCTGTATTACTATAAACGCGTCCTTTGTGCGTGATAGTTGAAAGCCGTCGTGAGGTGAAGTGAAAATTTTGCATTGATCTGTCTTCTTCATTTACATTATTCAACAAACTGTGAGATACAGGGCTTCTGGTATTTAGTCAACCAATTGGCGCTCTAAGTACAATGTGTATCACAAATTTTTTTGAGAAGCTCTCACTTATCCATTTTTCAGTCTGTAAAGTGCACGACAAAAACAGCGACATACTGCAGTGCCATTAGCGTACAAGTAAAAATGCATTGAAAAAAGAGTCTGTGCTTGAGTGCCGCATTATGCACGCAATCAAAATCATCTGAGGTCAAATGGATTATAAGCCCTCGGTTATGTTACAATTCAGCAGTCTACCAAGGCTATTTCAGCTCTTGACATAACGTAACTTTTGGCTGATAGTCATAACCAGTATTATATTTGGTATTTACACAACACTCGTAAGGTTACTGCCATAGTAACTTTGACTTGAAGGCCAGGTTCAGGGGCAAAGTGAGCCGAGTTTTCTTTTCAGTGGTAAGTGCCGGTGCTTCCATCATGACGGTGATGTTCATATCCTTAAAAAAAGCTTACAGGGTTATAAAGTAAGATCACAGCCTGAATCAGGATCGAGCTGCAGAGAGCACTCAGTGAAGTACTGTTTTTTGTTTT
>NIUQ01003213.1:0-18390 GCA_002796945.1 Plectus sambesii
AGTATCTGGGCATTTCAGGATACCAATCGATGCGTCTTTGTCTGGAGATCATGTTTCAACAGCTTCCGGCCGCTGTGCGCACATTCCCCACTTCAGGGAACAAAAAAAAGTGACTTTTCCGGAAAGTGGTTACGACACTTTTTTGCCTGTACCAGGTACACGTTGAGGTAGCAGTCCCCGCCCACCCACGCGATATGAAGGCCCACCCAAGGGCTATCCTTCGTGGTAGGTCGTTTGAGGTCGCTCGCTCTCTTCTTTAAAATAACCCCCTGGTGACCTTACTTTTGAGACACCCTGTATGAGGACGTATTTGGCCTGAACCGCAATTGGCGCCGATATTGCGCAATACCATACCACAACTTTGAACACAAATTTTCTCAAATTTTGAAAGTAATTGAAAAACGTCCTGATGCTGTAATCTAATGTGACTATTAGTCGTACATCTTAGAGTTATTTTTAAGGGTATCCTTCAAAATATGACCCACTTTGCAGTATATGAGAGAGAAATGGCAAATACTTCGAAGGACGCGTTGAATCAGCGCTGGATAATTCCCTACGATTTAAGTGGAGGTAAGTCTTTTTATGAAGGAATGGCTAAATGAATAGCTAGTAAGGTTTCGTTCATTCTGTATTGAACCATTAGCTAATTTTGCTTATAAATATAGTGCAAAACTATGACGTCGCCTTTTACTGACATTTTCGACATCGTGGATGCCACTTTTAAAACCACTGTTAGTATTTTGCATTTTGAACTCTTACTTCATTGAGCCAGTATCGATTTAGGTATTTGATCGATCTCGCCGATGTTTCCAAATTCGTACGAATATGTGATCCACTTTAACTTTCCTTCTGTATCATATGACATCGTACTATGTAAAGTTATATTAGCAAGCTTCACACGAACAAATTTTAAATTATACTACTGTGTAAATCAACGCGAGCCCAACATTTTTCAGATATCGCAAAGAACACCGAGCTGGATAGGCTGAACAACGAAGAAGCCAAAGAACAACTTAGAGAAGAACATGCTGATGAGTTCGTGGGAAACCACTCAAATGCGGTAGGGTTTTCGGTAAAGGGGACGAAGGGGGAACACTGCTCTATTTAGGATAGTTGAAATTCCAATAGATCAGTTTGTCACCCACTTTTTGCAGTTGTAGCTTTGTCACTCGTGAACATCGCGATAATGTGAGGTCTGTGGGAGACTTTTTTTGCTACTTGTTGATCAGGTGTTACAGGTGATAATGTTGTACATTTTGTTGCAATAGACATAATGTGACCGTTATTGCGCGTTTAAGGCAAAATTACGCCCATTTAGATTGCCCCTCTTTCCACTGCATCATAGTGTCCTTAATTAAGAGGCAAAATTCAGGCTAATCAGAAAAGTCTTTACAAATAGTCCTCACTATGAGGAGGTAGAAAATGAATTCTTGTAACTTTGTGCGTGCCTTGGTAGCGCAGTCGGTTAGCGCGTCAGTCTCATAATCTGAAGGTCGAGGGTTCGATTCCCTCTCGGGGCATAAACTTTTTCATCTCTTTTTTATGACCGACGGCGGCTCCGCATTCTGGCGATTCTTACTTTTCGCAGTACTTAGGAATGGAATTCTAGCGGACTGGTCCCGTCCGCCTCATTTGCTCCGTTGATCAATGAAGAGTATGCTTGCTACGCAATGTTACCGCATTTAACGTATAAATCTGTACCTGATATTGCGTTTTGTGCGGATGAATTCAAATGACCAAAACAGAGATTTTGGGAGGAGATTGAAAATCCCGAGGTTTCCATGTGTTCCAGAGTCTCGGAGATCCCGTAATCCAAGCCTAGCATTACTGAGTGTCTCTGTTGCTCTAGCCTAAAATCAACTTCTTTTTTAGTGCCAGTTACTCATTATGCCGGTCAAAGAGGATAGAAAAGCAATCGAAGTGTTCAATTTGCTCCAGATTCTCTCCGCAAGCTTCCTCATGTTCAGTCACGGATCGAATGACACCGCGTAAGCGAGCAAACCGCTAAAATGCATTAAATATCACGGTTTGTAACGAACAGTATCGAGCAATCCTTTTGATATGCGAACGGAAATGTAAATGATGCCGAAACCGGTTCATCTTGTATTTTACGTAGAAAAAATTACACATAGATATTTAGCGCATCGAATAAACATTTTAAAATTTCGGAAATATGATTCAAACTTGTCGTGACATAACTGAGAATGCATTAAGAATTTGTCACTTGTTCGCATTATTATTGGAATGTCACATTGGAGACAGAGCAGTTATTTGAATAAGCTCGCAATTTAGAAATGCAGTTGGCCCGCTGGTGGGCATGTGGATGTCGTATAAGACCGGTTTGGCCTCGACGCCTTCTGCGGATCGGCTGGACATTCAACTTTTGATTCTTTTTGGTGCTATCGGTCAAGTTATTGGTCTCGTCATGCTTGGCCATCGCGTCATCAAAACGCTCGGCAAAGAAATCACTGTGATTACTGCGCCTTGGTAGGTTATTTGGAACTTTGTAATGGAACATAGCGGTCCCATACACTTATAACGCCATACCATGCGTCATAAGTGCAGTATTGCGACATTTTTTGTTCGATATTTTCAAAAAAATATATATTTCACAAAACAACGAAGTAACCTTCAAGTACTTAATCAGGCTATTAAATAGACTCAATCATGTACATGTACTCGAAAACGTATCTGATTAGAAGCTTTGACGTAGACTATGCCTAATCAAGCACCTGTCCCCTATCAACCTCTCAAGTTCCGGCGTTTACGACATTGATCACATCGTCGTTGAAATATTTTATGCGATACAATCTCCATTCCATTTCCAGCCTCCCCCCATTTTATTTCTCACTTCTGAAGATTAGTACCAAATCCTATGTTAGCTTGTTTCACTAAAGCGACTCTTAATAAGCGAATTAAATATCGTGAAAAATGTCGATTATAGAATTTTTTAGCGGTTTCGCAATCGAATTGGGTGCAGCATTTACGACACTGATTGCTAGCAAGATTGGCATTCCAGTGAGCACAACTCACTGCGCAGTTGGCGCTGTCGTATTCGTCGGACTCACGCGCACCGGTTCACTTAGCGGAGTTTCGTGGACCAAATTCAGAGACATCATCATCTCTTGGCTCGTTACTTTGCCCATCTCTGGCGCCGTTGCTGCGCTTGTCGCATATTTACTCGGACACTTTTTGCTAGGCTCGGTTTAATCTGAAGTGAACCGTTCAATGAAGGAGAAAAGGGATAAGTAGTGTGTACAAAGTGCAGACCACGCAGCTCCTTTATCAAAACTGTATCTGCAGGAGCGCATGCGTGTACAGTTAAGTGTGAGGGTATTTATTTGGAAGGTCTAAGGTGCCTAGGGATGCAAACCTATTTTAGAATAGTTATCTTTAGCAACGTTGGCGGAAGGGCAGGCATCTCGTTGGATGCCTGTTTTCTACCAAGTGCCAAAACTTGTACATGTGATATCATCCTAAAATTTCCGGCACTGAAGCACATTTGTTTGTTTTGTTAATCAGGTTCTTGCTCGCTGTGTGCTTATTGATTGAAACTGGTTTTTGGTACATTTCCTCTGAACGTGCAACAGTTCTCGGTTTCTACATGATTTGAATGTTCTTGACTTGCGTGTAGTCAGTCATTACCAAATACTTCATAGTCCATGCTAATTTACTCATTAACTCCTGCCACAGCGAAAGCAGTCATTATGGTTATGAAGTATCTTGAAGTATGATTTACCTTGAACTGAAAGGAAGGTGTATGATAGATTGTGAGTGATTAATTGCGGTATTTGTATGTTATTTGGTGGTCATTTTCTTATGTTCTATGATGGGTATTAAATAATGTTTGCTCTCATTTTGTCGTGGCAGACTGCTTTAATTGTTTTACAGCAAAGATGAAAAGTAAAGATTCAATATCGTGTCTAACAAAAGCCCGTACTAATGCAAGTATTGTGCAGGCAAAATGTTTGAAAATAAAGCCATTTCGTTGTTTGCCATCCATCTCTATACTGGAAGATCAAGACAATATTACAAGGTAGCGCACACCGACTGCATTGTTTTATCAGCAAAACTCTTTACTAAGATGCAAATTTTACACACAGCCATTGCTACCATTATGTCGCTGATGAACAAAGTAGACACAAAATTTTGCATGCCACCCTTAAATCATCAACATTTCAATTTATTGCGCCCAGTATACAGACATTGTTTAAATTGTATCGATTGCTCTTAGATGTCTTTTTTTTATCTTGTAGTATACTCGCGACTCAAAGTAGGACATTTTTATAAGTGAGAACAGAGCACGAACATTCATATGATGCGGTTGCAGTTTTAATATCAGCATAAACTTCTAAATAACAAAATCATCGTCTTAAAAGTTTGCGGACTGCGCTGTAAAAATCGGCGTGAGGCATGCGCCAGTTGTACATAATTTTCAGAATGCGTCTGAGAATATACAAAATGAACGTGCGCATCAGTCAACGAACAAACATACTTTTCATAAAGCCGCCGGCTTTAGCTCAAAAAACTCCACAATTACTGACGATTAACCGTCAATCTGCGAATTACTGTCTCTCTTCTCGTCAGTGTTGTATTCCTCCTCGAAGCTCGCAACTCTTTCACTTTATTATTGTCCTTGTTGCTCAGCCGTCTTGCAGTATTAATAACTTTTACAGCAGCTCCCAGTTTCATTAAACCAGCCGGCTTGCCGTCAGCTTCAATAGTGCTTCGGCAATAAAGTTGTAGGAAATGCGATCGTATCGTGCTATTGAAAATTAGATAAACAAACGGACCACAGCCGTTGTTAACGATGTATAGTACACTGGCCACCAGCATAAACCATCGGTTCGCCGTGAGCTCAGGAACGATTGTAAAGCTGAGCCCTGCGAAGATGAGGATAAGTACAATGACTCCGAATTGAAGGGCGAGATTCCGTTCAACATTCTTCCGCTTAGTTTGTTGAAGAGTGTTCAAGCGATTTTCGGTCGACCCGAATTTTGTCGGTCGTTTTACAATAATCGCTACGTAGCAGAAGAATATAACAAAGAAAGAGCAAACAGTCAGGAATCGATCGAACCTAAAAGGTGTCATAAAATAATTTCATGAAGATTTCTTTTCAAGCATTGGTGTATAAATCGATGAATCAGTTATTCCATTACAGATGGCTGAGAAATCGAATTGCTTTCTTCGATTACTCGCTCATCTTAAAGTTGCTAGTTCTGCTGTCCCCAGCTGCGCTTTCATTTTCAACTGTATTGCCTAGGCAAGAAAACAAGACACGCCTTACCCCCGTCAGAACTGAGCTTTGACCAGCTATTTCCACAGAGAAACCAGCTTTCTGGTATAAAGGATTTTATGGACACACGCCACGGTAAGATATAGGCACTCATAACCCTTTGGTATGAAAACCTTCGGCGGATTATCCAGTTCACCCTCTACATCTCCAACCGCAAAATTTCAAATCAAACCATCCCCAATCGGCCTCAGGTATTCACGCATTTGCCCAACAAAGTCACGAGTATCAAACAAAAAACTAACCATTGGAAGTAAACATTTCCCCAGTTAGTCATGTCGTACGCAAACGAGTAATTGTAGTGTGAAAATCGCAGTGTGCAGCAGGGAAAGGCCTGTCCCGATCCGAAGAATATTCCGATTGCCCACACAATCGCCAGCACAATTCTGGTATTTCTGCGATTGAAAGTGCTATCATAGGAAACAAATTGACAAACGGCGAAGTAGCGGTTGACTCCTATGGCGGCAATACACGGTAGGCATGAGAAGTACGCGATGTTGAAAATGACGCCGATGAGAATATCAAAGTTCGCGCCGAAAATGTTTTCCTGAAGCAGTGTGCATGGAACAGCGTAAAAGCCGTAAAGGCTCAACAGAACCGAATCGCTTAGGGCCAAAGAGAGCAATAATGTGTAGTAAGAATTGTTGGCGAATTTCTGTGGATTGTTGGCAATAACGATCACGACAAGAATATAAACTGCCAAGGCAGGCAGTGAGAGGCAAGCGATTGTTGCAGCCGCGATGCGATCCATCCACGCTTCGCTTGTTGACGAATTGTTCATTGCTTTTGTAAATAATAAGCTTGCCGACGAAGAGTTTGGGGTATTCAAAGGATCAAACTGTCATCGGGCATGACCGAGTTCTGCCTCACGCGAAGAATTTTGCGGGTCGCTTATTTGTTTTTAATGAGATGAAGTGATTGATTCAAAAAATATTATCTTCAACTCATTCTGAACCACGAATTATCCATACACTGTGGCAATAGGTTAATCTGCAGCGCTGCAGATTACTTTAGCACACCACAAGTAGAAAAATTCTGATTAGTCACTTATTTAGTCACATAAAGTACGAGAAGAAAATTGTTCGCAATGAACTGTCTCGCTTGACGACACTTTCAGGCGTTGGCAGGTGCAACCGGATATGATTTGTGGCGACATGATGACGAACGAGTGAAAGAATTACCTCGAACAAGTCATGAAGGAGAGCGAGGTTCAATGAAAAAAGCAGGTGGAAATAAGATTTTTGTGAATAAGAGAGCCTGGCTAGTTTGACCATATCTTCGATGAATGCTTCGAGGACTTTGTTTAAGCAAAGCAAACAATTTTGGCAGTAAAGATAGCGTCATATGGAGTTATAATTTGTGGGACGTCGAACCGGCCAGCCTTTCTTTCAGAACCTCCGTCATGTTCCATCGCTTGCACTTAGTATAGTCTCATTCATTAGTAATGCTGAGAAGACTGTATTATTAACTTATATAAAATATTGACTATGATCGAAACGATAAGCGGACGGTCGCAGACAGTCTGCGTGTGCCCGAGTGGGTGTGTCCTCGGCTGTTTGCAGTAACGAGCACTAAGAACTTTACCAAGTATTGCGCGCCGCTCACTTAATGAGTGTCCATGAACGCACGTTCATTTTATCCAATATTTGGGTTCTCATCAGCTGCCGCTCGTCACCAGTCGATTGCCTATCTTTTACTGGAGACTGAAAGGACAGTCAGCGCTGTCTTTTCTTCAGTACTCAAGCACAGGACTGTAGGTGTACAAAATTCCTTGAGTTTTCGAATTTGGAAATTCCTCATATAGACGAATCTTAAGCAGGAGAGCATTAAGACCGAACTGACCGAATGGTATAGTCTTACCATCTCTTGTAATTCTTAATGATCAATCAGTTGCATATACCTCATCGTGGAAATACTCAGAAAGAGATCGGACGATCCGTCAAACTTATCCGCCGTGGAGTTGATTAATTTGCATTATGTGAATGACGAAATCACTGAAGTAGCAATATTTTATACAGGCACATATCAACGCGGAAGTGCAAAATTTGGACGGTGCTGTTTCGTCTGAGGAGAGTTGCAGTGCGTGTGCATCCATAGTTGCAATACTTCCTCTATTCGGTTGTCACGGAATGTTGTTCATTCGCACGCTCGCCACATCAAGTGACTGACAAACAAGAAAGAGAGACGCACGTATTAGTCTTCTCCCCAACTCGCTCGGACCGTACGTATTAACCGTCTGATCGAATATCTGCAAAACTCTATTCCTGTTTTGAATATTTTGTCATGGCTAAGGCGAAGTGAGCATCAGCACCCAATACCAAAGAGGCTATATACAATTGTGAAATCGCTTGGACACGGTTGATATAATCTCAATAAATCAATTTCTTTATGGACGATATAAAAATAGCGCGCCTGGCACGTGGCCTTACACTTGATACACGATCGTCGTAAACAAATCCATCGAAGTAGGCGTTGGCCGAGTAAAGTTTGACAGAAAAAACCGGTAAGAGAGAACAAAAGTGATCACTTCAGCCAAAAAGGATCATTTGCCATTTGTCCGACGCCGCTGGACGCACCGTTCTCAATCAACAACAATGCGCGTTTGCTTCACTTTGTTTTTGTCGACTGTTCTTCTGATACAGTTCTGCTACTGCGTCTCTTTCGAAGAAGGTATCAAGCTTGCTACTAATTTCTTAAAGGGAATCAACAATCGGAAATTATCTTTTGTCATATACCTTCATTAGAACCGATGCTGAGTAATGCAAGATAGTTAATTTGGCTTATCTTGTTCGCTTTTATGTTTTTTGTAAGGTCGGAAATGCTTCTGATTTCCATAATTTGGAAGAAAACTATCTTATTTCACTTTTGCGCAAACTATTAACGGCGTCAAATAATTGACTCTAGCACGCGTATTAGCGCAAATGCACCTCTATCTACGAAATTTCGCGCCAAAAACAAATTTAAAAAAAAATGAAAATGACGAAATCGTGTTTGCGCGTATTACTGTTTTTGGCAGAGCATCTGCGCATTCGCCGAACACTGAACGTTGGACGGGCCGAGAACTTTAGTGGTTAGAAATTCAAACGCGTTTCCCAATTATTCAAATATGTTCCATTCCTATTGCATAGGGCCATCGACAATAGCGGCTCTAAGAGCTTGGCGATCGTAGTCCCCTCAAAACAAACATCGTCATACCCTGAGTGCTTGTTAACAGTATTGCAAATTTTCAGCTTATGTAAGATATGATAGTAACATGAGGCTAACCGACTGCTCATATAATGTTGTGGCCATAAGAACGAACTTTACAATCAAATTCGTTTCTATTGCAATATTATAAGTTGAAGAGGAAGTCAAACTTATTTTCACTAAAACACCAAACGTTTGGAAATATTGATTGCAGTATCCTCGCAGAAAATTTCGCACCATTCCTCATTTCGAATTCCGCAAAGAAGCGCTGCAGCCTTCTATAAAGCAATAATCAGACAAATGTCAAAAGAATACTTTTTCTTCTATAGATGTAGAGAGCGAACGAAAGCCCGATCTGGTTCCGCACATCGTGGGGCAGCCAGGTATTGGCTGCTCGCAGTACGAGGAATGGAAGCCTTGTGGCGCGTGCGATCGTGCATGCGGGCAGTCACCCGTCATCTGTCCTAAAAAGTGTCGCAAGGGCGCGTGTGGCTGTATCAAGGACTATCGACGCGCCTTCCCCGGCGGCCCTTGTCGTCATTTCCTTCAATGCTCTGACATTCTAAACCCTGGGCAACCCTTGGTACGCACACTTTGTTTTCACTGATTTTTTTACATATTTCTTGACGGAATGCAAATAATTACAGTAGCGGTCGTAGCTAAATTTAGGGAAATGTTGATGTTGAGAGTCAAACAGTGTTGGACGTTTTATAAAAATGAAGTATATTTGTAACTAGATATTCAGTTTATCTTGCATACCTAGTTTCTGTCAAGTTAAACAAGTATCATCAAAATTGCTTCGAAAGCAGGCAATGAGTACTTTGCACAAATTGGAATGCAGAGTGCAACAAAAGTACTTTCCCAAAGTGAGCTAGGAAAACTGTTATACTTGTTTACTCAGTCTGAGTAACCCAGTCTTGAAACGCCTAGCATTACAATTAAGGAGTAGATCTCGTTTTCAATGTTAATAATGTGGTAATAGCAACGCAAAATCGAGACTTAATTTGCCATTTCTCAGTTCTCAATAGTTTATATGATCGGTCCACGTAGGGTAGGGAGATTCAGCACCACCCAAATTCACTCACTGAATGATCTCTATACTATTGATCATTTGATCACTTTATATTTATCTATAAATTTATAATTGAAAAACTCGCCCACAGAACTTAAATTTGTCAAATTTTTGGCTCACAATATCACTTAAAGTCGATATGTTCTCATCTTCAATACTCTGACCTCAAAATTCGCTCTTCACAAAACCTCAAAGCCCCCTACCTCTTTTACATTTTTACCGTTCATGTGTCTGGACCGGGCCATATAGACACCAATCACCCAGATGGCTACTGCCGGTTGTTCAACTAGACTGCCCCAAATAAAAGTTCCCGCCTTTTTATTTATGTTTATTTTACTTCAACTGATATTTTAGAAATGTTCTCGATATGTGCCGTGTCCATATGGAAGGTACTGCACTAACGCAGGTTTCTGCCAGAAATACTGGATTTGGACAGAGCCGCTTGATGCACCGGACTTTGGTGACGACTAACTGAAGCAAAAATCCGATGTAAAAAGTCTATCATTGAATGTATTTCATTGTAGATTTTTATTTTTTCTATCTCAATGATGAAATGCTGTATAGGTACAGAATATATGCAGAAACGCATGGTCGCTGGGGGGGGGGGAAGAAAGGAGAAATTTATTGATAATTCTAAAATTATAAATGTATGAACATAATTGCGCTGCTGTAGAAAAGTTTGCTGTTTGAAGCCAAAATGTGCTAATTTGATTTGTTTTGAATGATGCCAGTTACAAAGTTTTATAAAACTGCTACCGCAAAATTGCTTTTCCTTGACAACCTCTCTGCGACTCTTTGAGATGACGGCAGAGGCCATAACCTCTTCGGTCTCTACAATGATATCGCTCTAAGTCTCGGCTTTTGCTATGGCATACTTTATTTGTTTTCTCACATCTTTGAAATATCAGACATTTTCCTCAAACATGTACAGATTTAGTAAAGAAAAAACATGTAAAGCGATTCTTCTATGGCACTTCTTTCATGCTGTGCATAACAGATAATTTAATAACGGGCAGTTAATTTCCCATTATCCTTCATATTGCTCTGCAATAAGTAACAACTGATCAGGCGAAACACCTATAATACAACCCTAAGTAATGCCCCTCATTCAAAGTTCGTGAGTCATGTGTGCTGCGGCAGTTTCTTGTTTGGATCCAATGATGTACAATAAATAATTTACAACATTTTGCATTACGACTGATGAGTACTTATCCAAGCAGTGACATGATTGTTCTCATGTATCCGGCAAACGAGCAGCTTCCACATGCCTTGTCTAATCTCTCTTTGTCGGACTACATAAATAACAAAGTTGATAAGCGTGCAAGTTCTCGTCATTGCCGCGACAATGAAGGTATATTGTTGCGGCACGGGCTTACTCCACCATGTGCTTACAGCCAAAAACGTTGTTGGACAGACGTAGAAAATGAACGTTGATATTGTAATGATGCCTAGTGTGACGGTAAGACGGCGTTGTTTGGCGGATCGCTGAACTTCATCGTCACTCCCCGATTGAGGTGCAGTTTGCTTCATTAATCGACGATAGAAGAAATAAACGCCCATGTAGATTGCAATGCTTAAGAGATTGACGCCAGTTACGAAGGAATAGTGGTACTTAAGGAACCTGAAAGAAGTGAGGTTTGTGATCGTCAACAACACAAAGATAGTATTCGCGTCAACAGCTGTTAAGCAATATGAATAGCAATTGACTAAGCAATTAGTCTGGGCTGGATTGTGTTAATTTCTTTTGGATTCTTTGGGAACAGCGCGCATAAGAAGAATTCAACTTTTGTCACTGTAACGACTGATTGTCCGGCGTTCTTTGTTGAAATTAACATATTTCGGCACTATAGTAACAAGGCACTGCTACATGTTAACTCTTTGCTAATCAGTTTTAGTTCTTTTATTTTATATTCTTAATTAATTTTTCTTATTTCATTATATTATTTATCGTCAGTATATTTTAGTTTAGTCAGGGTCATTTGTAAGAGACGTTGCCGCTGCCTCTGCTAGTCTCATTTTCGACTAGGCTCTCTAAGTCCATGCTTTCATACTTTTTAACTATTCCGCTCATACCAGGCTGGAAATATGACACCGGTGCACATGCGGTCAAGGTTTTCCTGGTGCGGTAGGCCAAAGTAGCTGGACAGGAACATGGCTGACAACGTTGCCAAGGCCACAATAGCCACAACTGTCAGCATTCGATTTGCATACTCTATTCCCATAGATCGATACTTGAGCGACTGAGAAATGGCAATGTAGCGATCAATGCTGACTACAAGATTCATTAATGCCGACGAATATCCGCCCATGTAAGCGAGAAAGACCTGCAAATAGATGCGTATCTCGCGTTGCTAAGATGATCCGAAAACAATGTGGGTATATTAGACGCTCATCGTCTTCGATCTAATAATCAAAGACTGCCGCATATGTCAGGAAGCTTATAGTTCAGAAACATTACTCTAGAAGAAAGAAATTTCCTTATCAAAAGCTTCAGAAAGTCTTCTGCTGATGCAGAAGAGTTCCATTGAAAATATGACAGGCGTCCATTACATATTGTCCAACAACACAAAGCATTAACACAAGATCACTTCTAATTAACCCACCTGAGGCAAGATGACACAGTTGAATGGTGAGGAAGGAGTTGATTGAAGGCCCTGAATGAGCAGGACGATCCGGTAAGTACTGAGCCAAGCCGATCCAATCCCAGAGAGAAGGTTTGCAGCTGCTTGACCAGCAATAATACGCATCTCCTTACGTTGTCGAAGGGATTTGTCAAGCAGAATCGTGAGAAGGAGCAAGCCGCTGCCGAAGCATATTGCTAAATTGTTTGAAGGGACCATAAGCAATCGTCCTTTATTCTTTCTCTAAGTACACGTTTTGTCTCTAATAAAGATACTTTCCCATGCAAAAAGGATTTTTCAAAATTAAAACTTTTCAGAGTCATATTAGTTTGATATATGCTCTTTGTGAAATGGAAAGTGTCCTATCTGACTTTTAAAATTTCCTTATCATCGTGGAAATGGTGTAAACGAGCGATGGAAGGAAGAGGATAAGTTCAATCTCACTTATGTTAAATAAGTTACAGAATTTTCACATTTCAGCTTAAAGTAAAGCAGAGATTTGCAAGATTCATAATGGGCCGGTTTCATATCGCGTACTTTAGATCTAGTTATATTTAACGTAATGAACAAGTTTAGCTCTTGATTACGACCTAAGTTGAAGTAAGCGATAGGAAACCGGCCCAATATTGCGGAATGGTAACGAAATAAACTCACCGTAGCCTTGACCGCCAAAAAGCACGTGTCCGACGTAGTCGTTAAATGAAAGCGAAACATTGCTTCGGTTGACGTTCATGTCAACTTAATAATATAGGGCGAACGCTGCAGTTAATTCTGGCTTCGAGTTTCAAGCAGTGTAATGAATTAGGATTAGATGCGTGTTCTGTGACGACGAATATTTACACATGAATCAAGCTGAACTTAGTTTCCAATGATTGCAAGAACTTGTTGTCTTGATATGACTGTAGAAGAAGCTAACAAAAGCTAATCTACAATGAAGTTTTATTGAGTTACATGTTAAACTATTCATTTATATATTATACTACACACTGTGTACCAAATCACTTTATTTTGCAGTAGACTAAACTATATCCTCTAATTTAAGAAATTATAAAGATGAATCTGATTTGTCCTTTGGCGTTCATTTCACATAGGAGCAACCAAATCATATCCATAGGGTAGAGAAGTTAAACTGAGCGCGACTAAGTTCATATACACTTGTTTTCATACAATTTCGACTTTAACAAGGATACCTTCACTTCAACGAGGGATTCTTTCCAAGTCAAATCAATATGGAATATGTTCTCTTTGAGTTGATAAGTATCATCATTAGAGTGGAAATGGTATATCTATCATAATAAAATGAAAGCAGAAAAATGAACAAAGAATTCTTCCAAATTTTTATGAAAGATTAACTTTTTAAATGACATCGCATGTTCAACCTTTAACGGTAGGGAAAAGGGGAGCATACTATCCCCAGCCTTATTGATCAGACTGCCTGGTCGCCTGATAATTGTCACGTATGACTCGCACTACGTTCTTCACAATGAACTGCGCTGAGAGGTTCCTAAAACTGATTTCATTAAGAAATGCAGGAAAGTTTGCAAGGAAAGTTTGAGCCCGAAGCGCTCTAGTTGTAGTCATAGCTGGGATTTGATTAAAGGCTTCCGATTGTCAGCGGATTTCACAACTTCCGATAAGTTCCATTCAGTCTCCATATTGTGATTCAAGTTAATTTCCTTCAATTACTCATTATATGGCACTTTTTACTGTTACTTCGGATTGCTACGGACTACTAATATTGGACTACATGATCAAGCTATTGAGAATGCAAGCATAAAATTTTTTGGATGGGTATGAATAACTGTAAATGCCCCAGCAAGTACCAAAAACGTCCTATGTTTCGTTTATAAGGAGCTCATGAATGTTGGCGTCTGTTTTGTTCCGCAGTTTTTCAAGAGAGTATCAAATATGACCTTTGATGTCATTTTATTTGACAGATAAACCGTAATACTAATAGTAACGCCAACAAATGGTAGAGGGGCTACACAAAAATGAGTGTCGTATTATTTACAGTTAAGTGCGTTCCTGAAGTTTTTTCCGAAAATGCTCCCCTCTCCCTGAGATTCATTTTCAAGAAGGTTAAAAATTTTCATTAGCTATGATAAAGCGAGCGCAGCATTACGCATAGAAGTGTTTTAACTAGATTCAAAATGATCTGCTCAACCGTTAACTGTTCCTGAGAAAATAAATTTAAGGGGACGCATTTTCGAGGAAATTCAGTACCTATCAAATGTTCACTTTCAGCATTACATAAGTACGAATTTAGCAAGCAATAATGAAATCTAATAAAACATGTTCATCACATTCACACATAAACATCAGAAGTCAGGCAATTTAGGTAAGAGGCTCTACGTATCACAATTCTTTGACTGGATACCTTTGAGTTACTGGTCACCACATTCTTTGTCGCTTCATCCAGAGCGCAATTGCAAAACATGCGCAAAAAGTGCGATCTGATCTTCTTATTAAATGCAAGATAGACATAAGGATTGCAACCGTTGTTGATTATATAGAAAACACTGACCAGTAACATAAGCCAGTGGTTTTGGGACAGTTCAGGAATTATGGTGAAGCTGAGTCCCGCCACGAATAAGACAAGTACGATAATGCCGAACTGAAGCGCCAGACTGCGCTCGGCGAATTTTCGTCGACTTTGCTGGTTGCAACTCAAGTAAGCTTGTGTCGATGATCCGAATCGAGCGTAGAGAATCGCCGTGTAGCAGATAGCAAGTACGGCGAAAACGGTCAAGTTTAAACCGCGGTCCAGCCAAACGTAATAAGCATTGCCAAATTGAGTCATGTCTGAAATTTGTTCAAAGTTGCACGTAAAAGAGAGAAATGGGGATCGTCTTTTCAATGTCCGCACTTAAAGTACCGCTCACTTATAATGAAGACAACGCATTAGGATGTCGTCTGATTTGTCTCTCTCGTTCGTCGATGACTGCAAAGGTTTACTGAGAAACTCAATGAGTCATTGAACGAACAATAAAAGCTCATCTTTGCAGCACAGATGAAGGGGAGAGATTAGACTCATTATACAGAGTGAACTTTTTGAGATTAGCAGCTGAGCACATGTTCGTTTAGCAGTTCGACCACCAACACGCTACTGTACGGAAGACGGAAAAAGTGACTGAACAGACTGCACTCCCGTCAAAATGGGTTACTGCTCTAAAACTTTGACGCTTACAACTTCAGTAACCAAGAACTAAAAAAATTCTAGCGAGTAACAATTAACAGAGGTAATTTTTCGCAAGGTTTTTCAGAAAAAGGGATCCGTGCATAAATTTGGTACGCAACGTGAGCATTTTTACAGTGAAAGTTTATTGAGTAATTGCAGACTCAAAATTTTATTTGCGAATATTCTAATAACTGCTCTCGTATCAGATTAGATAAGATAATTTTAGAATTTATGTTCGTCATGATAATATGAGATTTCGGGTTTAATATGAATCGATCGGACAGCCTAATCGTAAATAATACAACAGATGGGCTGAAACGGAGGTTGGTCGGGCAGTAAGTCAACAACAGAGTGTCATGGTTTCGGATGCGCAGGTTGAGACAACATCATTATTTTTATCCTTTTATAAAATATGTAGTGTTTGAATGCACACCTAACCATAGACTAGTGATATATAACAATACTTTCTCCTAAAGGGTAAATGTTTTAATATAATTTAAGCAACTTTCAGGTGGAGCAGTTGTTGAATGACAGCATTTTGTTCGCGAAGATGGATATGTTCAAATGTCTCGAGGCAGAAAAATCTACGAGAGGGAGGCGTTGGAATCTTCACGGTTTTCTTCATTTCCTCCGCTAGATTTCAAGGATTATCATAAATATTCATACAATTTTATTTATTTCTATAGTTTATCGATCATTATACCAGTTTTTGGACTTTCCCTTTCAGACCCCCTCCAGACCCGTGTTTCACAATACTGTTGAGTACTGAGAACTGAAATGTTGAATGGGAATCTGAGTCTCGATTTCGCATACGATAATGCAGTAACAACCACGCATAACTGACTCTCAATTCCTCAAGTATTAACAGTTTTATGAAAAAGGCTTCAATTTATCAGTCATAGCTTGACATCCATCGCTGGGTATGCAAATATCTCGACTTTTTCCGCAACTATAATCCCAAATCTGATCAAAGTATGAAGTTTTTAGCTTACCATAGAGCCAAGAGTATGCAGTAAAGGAGTATCGCAAATGGCAGCAGGGAAAGGCTTGAAAAGCTCCGCTGACACCTCCCGCTGTCCAGGCAAAACAAATAAGAATTTTCACGTTTCGCCTGCTAAATGTCCGATCGTAGTTTATAAATCGGCAGACTGCCCAGTATCGGTTGATTGCAATTAATGCAATGCAGGAAATGCCGGCGAAGTAGGCTGTATTGAAGACGACTCCTATAGCCACGTCGAAACCCGCTCCGAAAATGTGACATCTAAAGTAATGCAATATGTAGTAATGGTCTCATGTTGCGTAAATAAAAAACGTTGATAAGTGATAAGAAGTCCGCATCCTCCCTCACAGTTCCCGCGGTCGCTCATCATATAACTAAAATTCATTTCACGCTATATAAGCTCCGCATATCCGGGTGCATTTAGATTATTGCTCGCAGCCGCCCACTCTGTCTGCTGCCGTCACACTCTAAAAATCAACTGACCTTGCCAGCGTGCATGGAACCGCATAGAAAAGGTACAGTACGAGCATGGTGGTATCGCTGACTGCCAATGAAGATAGCAGGGTGTAATAAGGGTTCTTCGAAAATACTCGCGGATTTTGAATCAGCACTTGAACAATAAGTATATAGAGTATCAGTGATGGGGCGGAGAAAATGCTGATTGTCGCTGCTGCGAGAATGTTCTCCCAAGGTTCCGGGTAAGATGAGTTGCCCATTTTTGCCCAACGCAATAATGGCGATTGACGAACAGCTAGCAGCTACGACGTCACTTTCAATCTCTCTGGAATTATGCTGACAGCGAGTAAACTATTGTTCATCTGATGAAAATATCAGAATATCTTCCTGGCAATTGTAGTAATAATTTGATTGTTCTTCTTGGTCAAGAGCATATCCACAAACAAAGTTACAAACATGCAGTTTTGTCGAAAATTATTTGCGATAATGATTCCACGAGTCAGGCCGGATGAAGATGTAGACAATAGCTCATAATAACGATTCAGAAATATGCTGAAATAAGATATATTGTCACTTTCAGGCGTTTATTCTGCGAACCCAATAGTGCCAAATGATCGACTTGATAAGCTGAGAGACGGCGATGATTTTTCGACGAATTTACCACAATCAAATGTTGCTGACGTGTCAAAGGCGACAAAATCACGGTGTAGTGCGCAAGAACTAGGGCTTGTCTTTAACCTTCTACTTCCACAATGGAGTAATGAGCACACAGAGGGCGCGACTGGTTGGACGAGCGAGCGATGTCGGCCTGGAAACAATTGATTGCACGCGAGAGCGCCTGACGGGGTCGCTCCGGAAAGGATAGCTGTACTTTAGTGTTCGAAGCCACCAGATTTGTGCTCTTCGCTTCTGAAACCTTGTTCCTCTTGTAACGCATCCAGCTGCGATAATTTGACGCTTCAATCAAAATAAACCATTCGTTTTTTAACCAACATGCCCACGAACTCTTTGTCAATACAATAAAATATCTCTAATTGCAATCAGATCGCAATTATTCAGCAATTGTCCTCAGTAGTTAAACACACTTATTAGGGTTCGACTCAGTAGTTAAATACGCTTCAAAAACATTCAATTTCGTTCAGCAAAAGTAGAATAAATAATTATGTACCATTGGCAATCGTACGACAAGTGCCGCCGACGCTCCTATACTTATCCACTAGTTTTTAACTTGTTCCACATCTTAACCATCCGGAATCAGAATGATCTAATGAGAAGACATGTAAAATTTCATGTCTTGACTATCTATTAAAGTCGTATGATGGCGTGTAGTTGGCGAAATATTTTTCAAATGATGTTTGCAATGAAAAATCTGACCAGACGTCAGACGATTCAGTTTCACCGCGATCGAACCACGATGATTAACGCGTAGCTCCAATTAGCTCAGAAAGTAGCAGTGATCGGCGATTTCACCTCTTCCTTCTCAACTGCAATTGTGCACAATATCTGAGTGCAAAGCAACGTCTTGTTTGGGACAGCAGGATGATAGAAATACTTATCTTCTGCGATCCAGCAAATTAATTCACG
>NIUQ01003214.1:0-18543 GCA_002796945.1 Plectus sambesii
GACGCTGGCTGTGCTTGTCGAAGCGGTCGACGAACGCGATCCGATTGATTCACTGCGATTGCTCAAACGATCGTCGTCCAACTCCAACTCGGTCGGAATGACCGGCGTTCTCAGAATTCTTTCGCGCACGCCGGTCGGCGCTGACTGGCGATTCGATGGCCCTGGCGTCTACATAACAAAGCGTTCATTTGGAAAATAATACAAAAGGAATTAGGGGCGAATCACTTCTGAATCGGAGGCGAATGTTGGATTGTCGAAAGCAGTAGAAGCATTTTGCATCGAAGCGGAACTCGTTGGACGCGGCGCCGACTGCATTCCCATCATCATCGGAGGAGGAATGTCGGCGAACGAGCGCGCGCTGGGCGGCACGGCCGGGTGCTTGAGCGCGTCGTCGTACGTCGGCGGCGCCTCGAAGATGCTCACTTCGGTCTCGGGCATGACGTAAAATCGCCGTTCGCCGACGCGCTGAATAGAAGGGGCCATGACGGCGGCCGGATCTGAAGGCGGTCAATGCGCGCGCGAACATCAACAACAGTGAAAAGATTGCAACGAACCGGCGTCGCCCACTCGCACTTCTTCGCGCATCACCGACGACTGGCGATGCGCGAGATCTGCGACCTCGCGGCGGAAGCGACGGATGAGGCGCTGGCGATAGACGCGCGCGAAGATCACAGTCACCATCAGCATGAGCAGTACGAGCAAGATAACGCCCGCGATGAGCGCGACGATGTTGACGAAGCCGCCGACCACTGGTGTCTGATCCTTGATCTGGTTGCCTTCGGAAGCGTAAAGACCGCCACCAGTGCGCGGATTAGACGGCTGGGGGCATAAATCTGTCTTTTCATCGCTGTAATCTCCACAGTGGTCTCTGCCGTCGCACGTCAGTTGGCTCTTAATGCACCGGCTGTTGTCACAGTGAAACTCGTCGCTTCCTGGGCACATCGCGGTCGCCCAACGGTAGAATTGCGCATAACTGATCAGGAGCCCGCTGTAGGAGCCGAGGTATCCGCGCAGGCGTACGTAGAAGCCGTTTTGGCTCGCATCCGGGTCATTGAGGTCGGCGATAAAACCCTCTTGCGGTTGCTTGCCGGCGAGTTGTTCGATCGTGCGCGGCCCGAGCATCAGCATCACTCCCTCCGATACCGACGTAAGACCTTTGCGGATCTCTAGTCGAATGCCGGCGCCGTTCGACTGCACATTGAACTCTTCCACCTGAACAACCAGATCACGGCTTAAGTTTGGATATAATGAAAATTGTCAATTTTACCTTCAGATAGAGACGATCGAAGGTCTGAGTGGGGTAGGTAAGCTTGCGAACCACCCAGATGCAGTCAATGTAGGTGTTCACCTGCAGGTTCTTCGATGCAATCGTGATATCGCCTCCAAAGCTCTCCAGCACCTCATCGCATGCTGCAATGGCGCATTAATAATTAGGGCTACGTCGTTCACCTCGACAGCCATCGATGCGCGAACGCTCTCCGCTTTGCCTAAACAGCGTCGCTATTCACTACTCACATCTGGGGTCGGGCTTCTCTGGCCAATACTCGCTCGCGACGAATTCATACTTGGCGCGAAATCCCACTTCCTGCGTGTATTCCCTGCCTAAAGAACGCGGCGATCAACTTATAACAACGTGAATATAGAAATAAAAGCCTTGCCAGAGAAGAGTAGAACGAGTCGCTCGCCTTTCGATTGGATGGCCGGTGGTCGAGACGTGGCTCCGTTAAACTGCTTGCGCGTGTTCAGCAGCTCCTCGCCGTCGGTGTCAATGATCTAATACACACATAATGGGTCAGTTTATGGATCGATTTCATATCGCGCGTTTTAGATAAAGTTGTACTTAGCACGATGAGAAAGTACACACCTTAAATATGACTTTAGCTGGAGTACGCTATATGAAACCGGCTCAACATCTGCATCGTATGCGACCCCCAACCGCGCACGCAACATCTGAGGCCAGAAAATGTCTACCTTCATTTCCGACTGGAAGTGGAGCTGGAAATCGTCGAAGGTAAGACGAACGCGACCGCCTTCCTGTTGGTTGAGGAAAGTGTAGTTCTTATGCACTCCTCTCGGGTAAGCGGCCGGATACCGCGGACTCTCCACGAATCCCACCGCCGATCGCTGGCCGACCGCACCGACGTCAGACGGCCGACCCCGAATGAATTCCGAGTTATCTGCACAAAAGACGATCGTTCTACTACTTATTCGATCATCAACATAGAACGCATAGGTCATACCGAATACTTCGACTCGCAAGGGAAACAGCGTCGAGACATATCCCTGAAGTTGACTGTCGCTGGCAATATTCCACATAGTGAGCTGAATTTTCAATTTGTACGACGTTGAATTGTATTCGTTGCGCGTTGGATTGTCCCAAATAGAGATTGAGCGATAGATGCGCTCACTTTCGGCGCGCACTGTGTCGGCGCGGTCTTCGACGAAGCGCAGGTCGAAGCAGACGTGGTCGCCGACGCTGTCCATCTCGCATGCCTCGCGCACTTTTTGCTCGACGAAGAACCGCTGCCGATCCGAATTAAGGTCTGTTGGCGGGTTGAAAGCTATCCGCAGTTGACATAATCCGCATGTCTGCAGCTCGAAAGAGCATCGAATCGGTCGCTCGGGCAGTGTTCGATTCGCCAGTGCAAACAATCGAGCCTTCTGACCGGCGGACCGCAGAGTTTCCGGGTAATCCGACTGCAGGATGCTCGAGAAACTGCCGGCCGCGAAAAATTCCGTGCCGCATATCGACATCGACGCCGCCTCTGATATCGCCAAAAATGAGAGTAGGCCACAAATATAAGAGTATAACTCTCACCTTCCTCATCCGCCGCCGACGCCAGCTTCAACAGACCGATGACAACAACTAATATAATCATGTTGAAGACACCGCTAGCTGCGCACTTCAGTGAAAAGCATGATTCTGAAATGAGAAAATGAGAATTAGCAAAGTCGTCGTACGACAGAGCAAACGAGTGCGTTTGTCGATGGTTCGCGCAAGGCAGACGACGGCCGAGAGCATCAGCGGCCTAAGCGTCCTACCAACACAAAAGAAGCGCAAACAGCCGACGGCCAGAGAACAGCGTTGCGCCTCTTGCCAATCCAACACAAACTGGAATCGACATTCGAGCGAACACGACGGTTCGCCGTCGTCGCCGCACAGCATAGAGGGAGCTGGGCGGCTGCTTCGCAACACCAAGCGAGAGCATACACGGACGACCGACACTGTCCGACGCTATGGCTATCGACGGTCATCGGTTGTCGTATCGGAGGTCGAATCGTGTAAACAGACGCGAGTGGAGAACACGCTCGTTAGGGATGGCCTTGCTGAGCGACGCAAGGTGCGCACACGGCCGGCCGACAGCGTCGACGCCGCCGTCGACTCGTCGTCTGTCCGGCCCGACCGCTCTTCCGCAACGACCGGCGGGCAGCGACTGTCGACTACGACGGGGAGTGCGCGCGAACCATCGGCCCAGTTTTTGCGCCCTAACGCAACACGCACGAAGAGGACGAATTGCGCTGGCCCGGGGGCATTGTCGCCAGCATCATCGTCGTCTGCCGGTCGCCGTCGACGCCGCACATCGAGCACGGGCGGTGCTTTTCTACGGCGTTGACAACATCGGCCTACGTGTGCCGATCGATGACGCCCGTTCCGCTCTCAACGCTGCTGCTGCTGCGACTGCACACTCATATATGCATACACGTTGCACTCGCGATCAGCGTTCATTGCTCAATCGTCGTTCGCAGTCGCCCCCAGCGCTCTCCGACTCGGTCCATTCTTCGTTCAATCGACATTTTTCCCTGCGGCTGGCTCATTCAACTCGCCGACCGGTTCCCCATTCCGATTCACTCGCACTATTGCTCAGCCACACTTTCCCAAATTCAAATCCGGCATAGTAGTTGATGGTCGTCTGGCAAATGGCGCGCGCGTCTTATGCGAAATCCGTCACGAAATTTCAGTCGTAAATCTATTTCACAATTGTTGAATCATTGGCACAGAGCGAGTCAATAACGCGGGCGAGACAGGCATTCAACAGACTCGTACGAGAGTGCTTTCGTACGAAATATCTTCAAGAAAGTATATACTCATCCAAGGGCCAATTGTTGCCATGGCCACAAAATCCTTCCCAGCTATAAATGCAAAAACTGCCACCATCGGCTCGCTCTTTGAGCTCCCCAGCATGAATTTGGGTAATTCCTATGCATGAGCAACACTGACACTAACAAATTTAATAAAAACAATTCCGCGTCGAAACGGTTTTCTTTAATGCATTATTTTGTTCCCTTTATGAATTATTCTTATTTTTCACATTTCACAATTGAGCTGTATCATTTGTCAATTGAAGTCGTTGGATCATGTTGCTGCGAGGAGGGTACAGTTGGCGCAGTACTTGGGGAGTACGGTGGTGGAAGAGAGCCGGAATGCAGCGGTGACACGTGCATCGTCTGAACGTGACCGTTAGGAGAAGCGACTGTCGTTGATCCAGCAGGCGGCGGGTAAGGCATGATATGCATCATCTGATCCGGAGGAAATCCCTAAAACATATCAGTGAGAGAGTCGCGATTGCCTCACTGGCGTTACATATTGAGGAGGTGGTTGGATGGGCAGCTGTTGTGGACTGTCGATGGCCGACTGGGCACCCGCCACAAAGGCGGCCTTATCTCGAAAGTAGCGATAGCAGCCGAAGATGACAGTAAAGGCGAATAGTTCATAGCCGAGTGCGATCACCAGGCCGAGTGTGATCACCGCCTTGATGGACGCGACGCTTCCTGTTCCCTTACCATTTCCATCATTATCGTACGACACTAAATAGTAAACAACCGCATTATCTCTTATTTGGCTTAAAAGGCGTTAAACCGACCGTTAAACGTGGATTGAACTTTGTCGTCGCTAGCTATGTACACGTAGCATATAAGGGCGACAGTAACCAAAATGGCGATCACCTAAACGATTGCACTGTTGACATCGATTCAGAGCCGATTAGGTAATAAAAAAATACTTGAAGGGCGAGATGCGGCAGAAGTAGCCAGGCATTTTCTTTCATCCATCCGAAGAGCAATAGCGCAATGATTACAACACTGATCACCACCGCTACAATACCGACGATGCCACGCCATTTTTCTTCCGTAATGCTGATAAAGTATATAGAGTTGATCAGTTGATACAACGCGCACATTGCTTCGAGCATAGCGATAATCAGTGTTCCGGTCTGAATCNATTTTTCTTCCGTTATGCTGATAAAGTATATAGAGTTGATCAGTTGATACAACGCGCACATTGCTTCGAGCATAGCGATAATCAGTGTTCCGGTCTGAATCGAGCTTTACTTTACAGTTCCCATAAGTGATTCGTGACATACCTTCACATGACAACAGCGACAGCAACAACGATAGTGGGAGGAGTTGTAATTAAAGCCTGTAGGTTCTCCTTGAGGAACGATCTGAATCTGTGATCTCCACATGACGGCAGACGGATGAAAGAACTGACCCGACCGAGTCGGCGGTCACATTTGCTTTCGTTGTTTCGCACGCCGTTTTGACAACGAGCAACAGCGATGTTGGTTTACAATCAATACCATTGCCATGCAACATTTTTGCTTCTTCAGTACATGATATCATTTATTCATAGCCTATTTGTGATGTTCGATATCGAGCATCCGAACGGAAAGATACGGCAAAATTGACTTTACTCCAATAATGCGTTACAAGTAAGCAAAAGAAGCACGAAGAAAAAACAAAACAATATTTCGATATTGAGCTATCCTAAAACAAAGTTGCAATAGTTCAAGCTAACTAGACTTTGGAAGAGTGCTCATCAGTAGGCGGTCCTGTCACGGCGTTCGCCATTTGTCCACACCGATCTGGAGGAATGAAGACGTACGGGGCGCAGCATGGGTTTGCACACACGCTCTGATTGCATATGCAGGCGTTAAAGTTGCATGCCTCTGACATGGTGCTTTGTCCGCTTAAAGTATTCATATGGCCGTGAGAATGACGATATCCACCTCTATACCTGCATGGATCTTTTAGACATTCTCTCTGTCGGTAGCGTCGTCCGCAACCGCCGCACGTAGCTCCGACACAAGGCGTCCATTCAGACCACGGTCCCCAAGTACCCGATACCAATGGATCTTGTGTTGTCGTAGTTGTCGTTGTCGTCGTCGTCGTTGCAGGAGCAACACCTACGCATAAAAGGAAGAAGTATAGCCGGTAAAAAATTGAAATGATTGATCACCTAGGATGCATTGAGTTCCATCCGATGAAAGCGGCCAACAACACTCTGCAGCTTTCGCGTCGAGCTGAGAGTCCTTGCATGAAACTGGGATGCGTCTAAAATACGCTGCTGTTCTCTGAGGGGTTTCTTGATTCCACTACTCACTTAGTGCAAAGGTTCTGGGTATTTGATTCGCACGGGATCTGCTGCTCTTTTGAGCATTCGCCATTCGACTGAAGTTCTGGACCCGGGCAGAGATTGAAGTTGCACAGTTCCACCGAATCAATCGAACCAGGACACGGCAGACCATAGCAGTCCCTTCGCCGAGCTCTCACGCCACAACCGCCGCAAGAAGCCGAGCAGCTAAAATGTTCAAATTACATTTTGTTAAAATGATAACGTTTTATAACTAACCTGCTCCAAGGACCCCAACTAGCCCATCCAGTTGCCGATGGCTGCGTTGTTGTTCCAGTAGACGTTGACTGTGTGGTTGTTTGAGTTGTCGACGTCGTAGTCGGTCGAGGGGTGGTCGTGGTTGGACGTGTCGTCGTAGGACGAGTTGTTGGCGGAACTGTGACGGGCGGACCATCTTCAAATAAGCATTAAGTACACATAGAATCATTCACGGCGCTAAATTTGAAAAATCTGAGACACACTCGTACCGTATCGATATCTTAGTGAGAAGCTGCCTGAGACGCCTTTGAAAATGACCGCAGCTCGGTTTCCATCGCTGGTGAAGGCAGAGGTAGGCCTCCGAGTGCACATTCGAGCACCTGTGTTCCCCAAGTCGGTATCAAACTTGATTTCGAGATACTCGTTGATGCAAGTCGTTGCAGAACGAAATGAGAAAGCTGTCACATCCAGAATAACTTGCTGACCAGGAGGAGCCTGAATTGAAAATCAAATATATTTAATTTGCAACCATCAAACTTTTGGTCATTTACGGTAATCAGCCAGTAGCAAGTGCCTCGGCCAGACTGAGAAATTGTTTGCCATGACGTCGTGGCAGTCAAATCGCCTGGGTCGCAGCCTGACGATCCGGTAGCCGCTCGGTTGCAATACTGACCACCGAAGCCGTCGGGACATCTACACTGATTGCAGTTCTTTGGATCTGTGTAACCGTTGTTTTGACATGGAAGAGGATTGCTGCACACGCCTATAAATCTCTCCCAGTACGGTAACATATCGGATTTTAGTACAAAAAACAACCATACTATTGCAGTAAGCTATATTGATGAATTTGATGTCGTAAAATGATAGTCCTAGGCGTTGACCCATCGTGTATTGATAGTTGGGATCAATTGAGCGAATTGTTAACGCGTTGTTGATGCCAAATGCCTAAAACATATCAATCAGTCCGCGATAAATGTGCACTCGAAATCAATGCACTTGTCCAACAATCGCAAGATTCATCTTGGTTTTTGACGTTACAAGCTTAGGCTGTGGTTTATAATTAGAAGTTAAAAGTGTTTTTTTGGTTCGTTAAGTAAAATATTGCTTATAATTTCATGAAGGACACCTACATGCCATCTTTTGCTCCTTTTTTGGGTTTCGATTTGTAAAAAAATATGCTTCTGTCATTCGTCAAGTATTGAATAACACATTTTGATCGGGGAGTACAAAGGCGCCCATACTCTTTATGTTAATGCTTAAGCCATCGAAAAACAGGGTGATTTAAGCGATAGCTGGCGAACGTACAGTAGAACCGTAGTGCATAACAGATCCGAAGTCGTACGGAATGCCGTATGTGACCATTTCATTTCTGCTTCGCTTCTCGAAGTTGCCGCTCGCGCCGGACGTAATGCTCCCCGCAATAATTTGCACATAGCTGTCGCGGTCGTAGCGCGTCTGTTCGTGCCAGAAGCCGAGCGCATGTCCTGCCAAATTATTTTGCAGTCAACAGTGCCGCACTTCCTCACAAACTTCATTACCTATTTCATGAGCCGCTATGCCGACGCTTTCACATCCGTAACCGATCGACACCGCTTGCCGACCTCCGACCATTCCGATGTTAGAATAACATCTATAGTACACATGCCAGTAGCATCTTAATACCTACTGTTAAATCAATGTAACCCCTACCCGCTGCCACGAATGAAGTTCATATAATTGCCGCTTGCGGAATTCTGGAAGGTGATACAAGTGTTGTCCTGCCATGTCTTGATGGCTCCAAGCACTGAGGCGGAGTCCACTGGAATGTAAGCAGAATTTTGACAGATGCCTTATGATAAATGAAACTTGACGACTACAGTACATGATAAGTCAAGTTCACTCGACACTGAATGCAATATATCAAATTACCATCGCTGTTTATCGTGTACCGAATGGGCATTCTCCATCGCAACCTGGTGTCGGATATCATTTTTCGCTTTACTCTTATATTGGCATCGCTTGATATATTTTGGTTCAGATCTTCCTGCGCTGAGCTGAAGGAAAGGCGTTTCAAATAGTATTTATGATTGGCGCTTACCGTATAACAGCAGCCATTTGCTCTGGCGTCAAAAGGATGTCTCCTTCGAAGAGATTTGAGGAAATCTCTGTCAGTTCACTACCTTCGGTAACAGATATCGTATAAGGAATCTCTTCATCCTGACAACCATTCACTCAGTTATTGTTTGAAGAATAAAATAGGAAATGGGAAATTTCTCACTTCTACGTGTCCTAGAAACTTTTGCTGCGCGATTTTGTTCAAAGTCTTCAGTGATTCGCGAAACTGGTCGAATGATTCGCTCGTCATCGATGTGTGCTCGATGATCTCTGCTTTCAGTTTCTGGTACTTTTCCTGCATAAACATCACTTTGCTTAGATGATCTACAATCGAAAGATGGAGCAAAAATTACGAACAAAGGATCCTGAGCCAAGAAAATTTTTAAATTTCTCCGTCGCGGGTGGAACTTCTTCGGCCTTCACCGCCGCCACAATCGCCGTTAACAAGACTAAGGAGTAGAACATGTCGAATCGTCAACTTGCTGAAATGTGTCTGCTCCGGGTGTCTTTAAAGGGCACATCCTATCTGACAACGCCCATCAAATGACCCTTTCAGCGTCATTTGATCTCACGATAACGCTGCTTACTGAAGATCGGTCAGTTAGGACTGACCAGTAACCAGTGACCCGTCACGTCAATATCACGCGTTGCCGCCGTCATGCGATAACGCTGCATTAGCTTCACTGTCGAATCGAACCGAAAGGTCAACTCAGTTCATGTGTTTGTAGTATTTTTTGGTTGTTCATTAAAAATGGAGCAAAAAGTATGCATGGTGGCGTTAGTTTTGTCAAGTAATCGAATATGAAAATAAAAAAAGAGAATACTATTAAAATGTGTTACGTAACGGAAGCACTTAGGTAACAAGCAGCATACCTAAGTGCTTGGTTGACAGCGATTGCTGGTCGGGAAAACGCTCGCACGGCATACGGCAACGACAGCAACCACAGCGCCGAGTTCGAGAGATACGTGCACAGTAGGAATTCGCAAGCCTATGCAACAATACTTCCTCTATAGTCACTGAATTTCCGCCATATCTCATTCTTAAATTAAGTTAGGAAAGTTTTAAGAAAGACGTCAGACAATCTAATAGGTGTGCCAGAGGACCTGGGTCAAACTGATCAAGCGTGCAAAGTAAATAGTCAAAGAGAATGGCTTAATAGTCGATAGCATGGTCGCACTGCACTTATTGTTGCAAGACATTCGACGACGATTAGTTACTCTTAGCTGCTTAGGTCTGCGAGATCTACCTAATATTTCTCTACAAACCTCTCTTGTGTGGGATATCCTCCAGACTTTGGCTTACTTAAAGGATTAAGTTAAAATTAGAGCGCTGGAAGGCGAGTGTCTCATAAATGACGTTTACACTTCAGTCAGTATTAGTTCCAAGTAACCAATTAAGGGAGAACAAAGTTGTGACATTCGGAACTAGCTAAACATTAAGGGACTGTTCATCAGTAGATGGTTCAATCACGACGCTTGACACTTGTCCACACCGATCTGGAGGAATGAAGACGTACGGGGCGCAGCACTGGTACTCACATTGACGCAGATTGCACACGCAGGCGTTAAAGTTGCATGCCTCTGACATGATGCGTTGACCGCTAAAAGTGTTTATATGGCATCGAGAATGAAGATATCCACCTCTATACCTGCATGGATCTTTCAAGCACTCTCTCTGTCGGAAGCGACGTCCGCAACCGCCGCAAGAAGCACCGACGCAATGCGTCCATTCCGACCAAGGTCCCCAAGTACCGGATACCGATGGATCATCTGTTGAAGTAATTGTCGATGTCGTAGTTGTCGATGTCGTAGTCGTTCGAGGGGTGTCCGTGGTTGGACGAGTTGTTGGCGGAACTGTGACGGGCGGACCATCTTCAAATAAGCATTAAGTACACATAGAATCATTCACGGCGCTAAATTTGAAAAATCTGAGACACACTCGTACCGTATCGATATCTTAGTGAGAAGCTGCCTGAGACGCCTTTGAAAATGACCACAGCTCGGTTTCCATCACTGGTAAAGGCAGAGGTTGGCCTCCGAGTGCACATTCGAGCACCGGTGTTCCCCAAGTCGGTATCAAACTTGATTTCGAGATACTCGTTGATGCACGTCGTTGCAGAACGAAATGAGAAAGCAGTCACATCCAGAATAACTTGCTGACCAGGGGGAGCCTGAATTGAAAATCAAATATAATCAACTGCATCCTATAAGTTGTAAATTTTCGGTCATTTACGGTAATCAGCCAATAGCAAATGCCTCGGCCAGATTGGGAAATTGTTTGCCATGAAGTCGTGGCAGTCAAATCGCCTGGGTCGCAGCCTGACGATCCGGTAGCCGCTCGGTCACAATACTGACCACCGAAGCCGTCGGGACATCTACATTGATTGCAGTTCTTTGGATCTGTGTAACCGTTGTTTTGACATGGAAGAGGATTGCTGCATACGTCTACAAAACTTCCCCCACTAACCCAACATTCGAGTTTTTGTACAAAAAACAACCATACTAATGCAGTAAGCTGTATTGATGAATTTGATGTCGTAAAATGATAGTCCCAGGCGTTGACCCATCGTGTATTGATAGTTGGGATCAAATGATTGAATTGTTATCGCATTATTGTTGCCGAATGCCTAAGATGTATATATCAATCAGTGAGCGATGATTGTGCATTTGCATCCGATTGGTTTGTCCAGCAAATCGCAAAACCAGCTTGCTTTTTGAAGGCATAAACTCGGGCTATTGATATCTGATGGTACAGGTGTAATCTTTGTTATGTTAAGTATTGTGTTTTTAGGTTCTTCAATGCCTAAGTCTTCTATGAAGGACTGTTTGTTTCAATTTTGTGTTCTTTTTTAAAACAATACGAAGAATCTAAAATTTCAGTATTATGCTTTGAATATTAAACAGCATTTGTAAATTTGGGATAGTAGGAGTGGCCTTACTTTTTAAACCCAAACCATCAAAAGTATGGTGATTTGCGCGATATTTGGAGTACGTACGGTAGGTCCATAATGCATAACAGATCCGAAGTCGTACGGAATGCCGTATGTGACCATTTCACTTCTGCTTCGCTTTTCGAAGTTGTCGAGGGAGCCTTGAATGTTCGTCTCGACAATTTGCACATGGCTGTCGCGGTGATAACGTGTGTGTTCGTGCCAAAAGCCGAGCGCATGTCCTGCAAATCACTTCGCAGTTAACACTGCTACATTGACTCATTACCCTGCCCACCTATTTCATGCGCCGCTATGCCGACGCTTTCACATCCGTAACCGATCGACACCGCTTGCCGACCTCCGACCATTCCGATACTTGAATAACATCTATAGTACACATGTCAGTAGCATCTTACTACCCACTGTTTGATCAAGACAACCTCACCCGCTGCCACGAAAGAAATTAATGTAATTGCCGCTTGCGGAATTCTGGAAGGTGATACAAGTGTTGTCCTGCCATGTCTTGATGGCTCCAAGCACTGAGGCGGAGTCCACTGAAAAGTAAGCAGAATTATGACACATATTGAATGAGAGATTAAACATGGCGGATAATGTATTTGATATATAAAATTCAATCGACACTGAATGCAACATATCAAATTACCATCTCTGTTTATCGTGTAGCGAATGGGCATTCTCCATCGCAAGCTGGTGTCGGATATCATTTTTCGCTTTACTCTTGTTTTGGCATCACTTGATATATTTTGGTTCAGATCTTCCTGCGCTGAGCTAAATGGGAGGCGTTTCATACTCGTATTTATGATGGGCGCTTACCGAAGAACGGCAGCCATTTGCTCCGGCGTCAAAAGGATGTCTCCTTCGAAGAGATTTGAGGAAATCTCTGTCAGTTCGCTACCTTCGGTAACAGATATCGTATAAGGAATCTCTTCCTCCTGACAATCATTCGCTCAGTTATTGTTTGAACAATAAACTAGAAAAAAGATATTTCTCACTTCTACGTGTCCTAGAAACTTTTGCTGCGCGATTTTGTTCAAAGTCTTCAGTGATTCGCGAAACTGGTCGAATGATTCGCTCGTCATCGATGTGTGCTCGATGATCTCGGCTTTCAGTTTCTGGTACTTTTCCTGCATAAACATCACTTTGCTCAGATGCTCTTTAATGGTACGGTGGAACAAAAATTACGAACATAGGACCCTGAGCCAAGAAAGTTTTTAAATTTCTCCGTCGCCGTTGAAGTTTCACCTGCCCTCACCTCCGCCACAATCGCCGTTAACAAGACTAAGTAGCGAAACATGTCGAGTCGTCAACTTGCTGAATCGCGTGTGCTCAGGATGTCTTTAAAGGGTACCCGCTGTCTGGCAACGCCCATCAAATGACCCTTTCAGCGTCATCCGTTGTTATGATAACGCTGCAGAGCAAAATTCGGTCAACCTCGACTGACCGATGACCAGTCACCCGTCACGTTAACGTCATGCGCTCTCACGCTGCTTGGAGATAACGCTCCATTAGCTTCACTCTCAAATCGAACCGAAAGCGCAACTCAATTCATGTGTGATTGAAGTATTTTATGCTTGTTTGTTTAAACTTTGAGCAGAGAGTATGCATGGTGGCGTTATTTTTATCGCGTGATGGAATATGAAAATGAAAAATAGGATGCGATTAAGATATGTCACGTAACGGAAGCACTTAGGTGTCTGGCAGCTAAAGAAAGCAGAAAGCACGCGCAGAATTCCCATCGTCCGTAGACATCTTATTGGATGGTCGATGCGAACCGCTCTGGGTAAGCCTCTTGTCCAGCCAAGAACGATGGTTAGAAAAGGCGTCAAGCGGACCGTTTTATGTCAACATACTTAAGCCGTCCGAAAACGGCGCGTCGCTTAGATTTAACACGATCGATGAAGCTCGAGGCTCGGTCGGTCTGTGCCAGCGGCGAACGACGGAGCGGTGATGAGCAGTAGTCGTGGGCTAACGAGTACAATAGCGGTCAATCGCTAGTGGAAGTCAGTTGCGCGGAAACGTCGCCGCGAGACATCGGCTTACGTTGTCGGCGTCACAGAAGGGCGGCGATGATGTGTCGCCGCGGCGTTTTGATGCATTAGGCCGGTCGGACGTCGCGGTGACCGTCGGCGGCGGCGGGCATATCCGCTCGGCACGCTCAGCGACGTTTACGACTACATGGGCGCGATTACTTAGCGGGCGACCTCCCCGATGCGTCGTCACCGCTGTAGAACGTAATTAGCGCTATCATTATTACCTTCAGGCGGTCGCGGGGACACCGATCGCGCTTCGTCGGGCGCTTTGTCAGCCATATCGTTGCCAACCACACGCCGGCCACTCTCTCCTCTCTTCGATGGCGGCTTTGAATTTCGCTGCGTCTGCCGACGGGGCACCTTCTTCCTCGTAAGTGATAATCGGATGGAAGACTCTGGTTGGGTTTTTCTCCCCCCCCCCCGGCGCCCATCGCTTGAGCGCGTCGACTGTGACCGGATCTCATATCGGCGCATTGACTGGCGCAGTATGGCGGCCTTAATTGGGTTAGCTGCTCGCACTGGCGCGTCGAGTGCCCAGCAGTCTTCGACGACAATTAGACGCGACGGTTGAAATTTCGCGCCGGTGGCACGGCGTCATCGTGACACAACTGTTTGCTCGTCCATTAGTTAGAGGCGTCTGTCGCTTACCATTGACGTGTTTCAAGCGACCTCATCCTTGAGCGATTGGCCGTCTTTCATCTCTTCGCGTTTCAGCCATTCAGGGACTGAGTCGCCGCGGGGGAGCTGACATGTATCATTCGCCCTTCATTCTTTTCGTGCTCATCGTAGTGCTTGGGCGCCGGGTGTCGCACGCCGGTCGAAACGCCGCTCGCACCACTTTCGGCGTCAACAGCGTCAACGACTACGACGACAACGATAGCGACGAGGTCGAGAGGTGCGCACGTGAGACGAGTTAGCTAGCCTGAGCAACAATTCGTTCAGCTATCAGCGGCTAATGACGGAGCAGAAAATCATTGCGGAGTTACTCGAAAGACGGCACGGCAGGGATTACGACTGGCGCGTACGGCCGCTAGGATCGCCGAAACCTCAGAGCGGCGAGTCGCCCGTCATCGTCACCGTTAACATGTACCTTAGGTGAGTTGATTCGATGACGCCTTTAAGCGCGACGCGCGTGATTACTTTGTTTTAGAACGATATCGAAAGTAGATGATGTGAACATGGAGTACAGCCTACATTTCACCTTCCGCGAGGAGTGGTTGGACGAACGGCTCATTTTTCACAGCCCCACGCTAAAGCATATCATTCTGGCGCCGGGCCAAAACATTTGGATGCCCGACACGTTCTTCCAGAACGAGAAAGAGGGCAAAAAGCACGATATCGACTCGCCTAACGTGCTCCTGCGCGTTTATAACGGCACGGGCCAAATCCTTTACAGCGTACGGTACTGTGAGTCGGCCGATTGCAAATGTACAATGGATGCTGTTGTTGCAGGATGACGCTGACTCTTTCCTGTCCGATGCAGTTGCAAAATTACCCGATGGACATACAACTTTGCTTTATTGACTATGCCAGTTATGCCTACACTGCTCAGGACATTGAATACGTATGGAAGAAAGTGGAACCGGTGCAGATCAAAGTCGGTCTCAGGCAAAGTCTTCCCAGCTTCGTCCTTAGCGACGTCCGCACAGACAACTGCACGAGCGTGACAAACACAGGCCAGTCTCAAGCTGTTTCTCTAAACAACTTACACAATGTTTAATTACTTGCAGGAGTCTACAGTTGTCTTCGTACAGTGCTAGAATTAAAGCGCGAGTTTTCGTATTATTTGCTGCAACTTTACGTTCCGAGTTTCATGCTCGTGGCCGTTTCGTGGGTGTCCTTTTGGCTGGACAAAGACTCTGTGCCAGCGAGAGTTACCTTAGGCGTCACTACACTTCTTACAATGACCACTCAGGTCATATTTTTCACCAAACGCTTCCGTTCTATTTTGGACGCTTATTTTTAGGCATCGGGTGTCAATGCCANGTCACTACACTTCTTACAATGACCACTCAGGTCATATTTTTCACCAAACGCTTCCGTTCTATTTTGGACGCTTATTTTTAGGCATCGGGTGTCAATGCCAAGCTGCCGCCTGTTAGGTAAGTTCGCAACAGCCGTATGCCTAAATAAGGAAACTCCATTCTTTCAGCTACACAAAAGCAATAGACGTATGGATCGGCGTGTGTCTAGGTACGACTGATGTTTTTCCTTTAAAACTTTTTTCTCCAATGCTTTTAAGCAGAGGGTGGCGCGTGATGGGCCAATTGCACGACTATTTCCCTTATTGTCTCAATGGCATAAAAATGACCATTTGTGGACTTATACTTTTCGTTGCAGTATGTTGCAGTAAAAAACAATTAATAAGATTTAATCAGGTCAATCTCGACAATAAGAAAAGTTATTTCCGTCTGAACCGCCAAGCTTGATACTCGCCCTATACATGTAAATTTTCAGCGTTCATTTTCGGCGCACTGCTCGAATTTGCGCTGGTCAATTGGGCTGCTCGTAAGGATATGCTCGAGGACAATCGCAAGCGTCAGCGAATGCACAACAATTTGGTTCGCGATCTTTTTGCCGCTTTACTCAGGCAGAGAGATGTATTTCAGTTAAATTCCGAGAACGAAGAGTCTTCGCCGGTTATCTACCGAACGACCTTATTTGAATCCGCTCCGCCGCCGCCTCCACCAGTAGACTATCCGAGATTAAAAGTAAGTATAGATTCTTCTGTAACCTAACTGGAACTTTGCTTTCTATTCCAGACTCCGAGCCGATTTGCGTTCGCGAAGCCCGAATATTCGTGCATGGTAAAAGAGGAACGAAAGTTTTATTCTCGACTACATCGCAATCGCAACTTTTGGTATCGTATGTGGAATGTAAAATATCGGCAAAAGTCGAAACGAATCGATGTGCTTGCGAGAATTTTCTTCCCGATCGCTTTTGTCCTCTTCA
This sequence comes from Plectus sambesii, assembly GCA_002796945.1. NCBI lineage: Eukaryota > Metazoa > Nematoda > Chromadorea > Plectida > Plectidae > Plectus > Plectus sambesii. The sequence continues at coordinate 16,635 of NIUQ01003214.1, forward strand.
ATTGTGGTTACTGGGTGCGATATCTCAAGCCGTACTTGGCAGTTAGCAATTATGCAGACTACTGACGCAAATAAAACTTATATCTTGATAAGGACACTTTCCACTTCAAAGAGGGCATTTTTCATATTAGTTTGCTTTGGAAAAAGTCCTTTTTAAAGTTGAAATGCTCTATATTGCATATGATCTCGCCAAACTTTGGTGCACATAAACAGACCGCTCGAGTAAAATAATTTTATTCGCCTCTTTATTTGTCAGGCATGCAATATTTTTACAAACATCTTTGTAAGGCAGCTCAGAAGGGTCAGTCACCAACGATACAAAATTTAGTTCAATATGATCTCGTCCTGGTGAGCGGCCTAGTATTCTTCAAAGTGAGTAATTTGAAAGCCCACCGCACGAACATTTCTCTTTAAATCATCGGCCTGAGTTGCATTCACACGGCGTTCAGCACTCTCATTGCGAGCTCACTTGCGTTTTCTCGCTCACATTTAAATCCGCATGAATATTGGGGGCTGTCCTACTAAATAAATGGATGGTGCTGGCTGCTCTATGAAATTGGAATATTCGACAGGGTTGTATCGATAGAGGACATAGTTTACTAAAAGAATAATAAAAAAGAATAGTTGCACGCAAAATAATAGCGTTGAGATGATCGTGGCAAATGTTCCGATTGAACAGCCAGCGCGCATAAGGCCAAGAGTAATAAGTATTATAATTACCTAAACAAGCATAATAGTGAAATCGTCAAAAAAGGCGAAAAATTATTAAACTATACTTGAACGACGACATGCCGCAGAGGTAGGCAGTCTCTTTCCTTCCATCCACGAACTGTAAGCCAAATGATTACAGAAGCAATCCCGAGTGCTACAACGCAAACGACAAAAATCCATACGCCTTCGAGGATTTTGTTGGCAAAATACAATTGTACAGGCAGGGGAACCACTTCGACCACTGCTAGGCTCAGTATTACAAACTAAAATAAGTTCTGTTTCAAAATAATTCGGTATGTTTCGTGGCAAACCTTCACATGAGCCGACGGTCTGCAATAACGAACAATTTTTCTAAACGTCAAGGTCTCGCGGTTCTCCATTAAGAATGATCAAAATTTTTATTCTCCACAATACCGCAAGTGAATATATGAAACAGCGCGGCTAAACCAGTCATCAGGTGCGCTTTCTTTCTTTCTTGCATTGCTCGCTGCTTTGCCAACGGGAATATACGATGTCAGTTCATAATCAATACTTTTGTCGTGCAAAATTTGTGCTTCTTTACAATAAAAGATATCATTTATTTATCACCCTGCTGTGGTGTTCGATTCCGAATATTCAACTAGAAGAAGCAATAGAACTTTCTTTAACAATGACTTGCAATGTGCAATAAATTAAAGTAAGCAATCGTAATAAATATTACTAAAATCAGAATTTTCACAGCACTCTCCTCAGCGATGTTTGCACAGACAACTGCAGCAGCGGAACAGAGCTGAATATTCATTAAGATAACCCCTACGAGAGTTCGCAATGGACGCTAATAAAAATTATTTAAATAAATAGTACTAAAGTTATGTGAAATATGTTAAACACAAAAATGAAATATGCAGTCAGGTAAGATTAATAATAATAATAATTGACAAATGACTTCGGTAAAATGATAAATATTGCAAGCTACAACAAAGCTGGCTTAACAAAATTCACACCTCCGCCATTTGCTCCAATTCCTTGTAATATGTAAAAATTTGATCCATCGAGAGAAAACCGTCGGTTTATTTTGCATTCGAAAGTCCTATAGGCGCAGTTCCGAACACCCTTCAGCGTATAACTTGACCATCGCCTCTTTCAGCAAATATCGACCCAAACGGGAGTGACGCGACGGATTCCATTCTTTAGCCACTCTATAGTAGGTGCCTCCACAT
>NIUQ01003215.1:0-18406 GCA_002796945.1 Plectus sambesii
TAAGAATACTGTAAGGGTAGAAATATTGGGTGGTACTTAATTTGGGTGACTGGCTCAGTTGGACCAATTTGGTAGTTGGCCGGACCACCAAATTCACTCAGATTCAATCCCACCCAATAATTTTTCGCTTCACAGTACTTAACTTGGGTAACTAATCCGTTTGACTCGGTGATAATTTAAGAGTAAACATATTGGATAGGATTCAACTTTGTTGGTCGACCGGATCACCCAATTCACCCAAATTTAATACCACCCAATAATATCTCGCCTTACAGTAGTTTACTGTGTTTAGATGGTTGGTGGGATGTAACTTCCTAGCACCGATGAGAAAGTGACAGAAAATATGAAAGTAATTATTTTCAGAAGAAATCAGGCGGGACACAACGACCGCGACCGACCGGCGGGGCAGCCGGTGGTCCTGTTCCGTTCCTCCCGCCGCCACCCAGCGGACCCAGCTCCAGCCCGCGCACGCAGCAGCGTAGCAATGCTCCTTCTGCCGCCGCCGCCGGCAGTAACCCATTCGCCGTCGGTCCTCCAACGACGGGAGCTGCTGCTCCAGGAGGATTTCAAGATTTGGGCGGACTTTTCTCCAACCAGCCGCCTTCCAAGCCCGCTGGCGGAGCTGGCAGTCTTTTGTGAGTTAATGAATGGATTGAAATGTTTTGGGAATGTGTTGGGGCTTCATTATTTTATTGTGGCGATTTTAAAGCATTTACTGTTGAGTTTTTGTATTCATTGGTTTTGAATTTCCCGCCTGAACCTTATCGCTGCGAGACAAATTTTATATTAAATATCTTATTGTAATTTCAGAGATTTCTGAGGCGACGTGGTTTACACGGTAGACCGAGATTGGCTGACAGAAAAGATCTGCTACCTTGTGGTCAGTAGCAGTACTTAATTTTGATGTACAAGGATGCTAAGCATTTCTTTTCCCGCTTGTGTATGGCGCAGTTGTCATGTTTGTGATTATATGGAATGTTATCATCGAATTATTATTATTGGTTTGACGTTTAGCTCACTTTTAGCGACGTTCATTCATTCCGATTCCCTCTACTCGCTCGTGTTGCACTTGGTGTTGTTGTATTGTGACATAGATAATGACATTCATTAACGCAAGTGATGCAATGCTCCTTTCCGGTTTATATTATATATTTATTAAGATCATAATCGGACGTGACCAGGGTTGGTATATGTGGAGAGGGGGTTCGCAGTTGGCGCATTTCGAAAGAGAAGGGGTTGGGATCGAATTTGGAGAGTTTTGGGTCCCGGGCGGAATACTTCCTCTCACCAATCGGCTTCATGAATACGTCTCAGGGATCTCTTTCGTGAAACTGTCGCAACAGTTTTATGGTATGACTCTCGTGGATGCTTCTCCAGCTGAGCTGTCCCTCATTTTCCACTCTCAAATTGATGAATATGTTCTCTAAATATACGGTAGAAATGAATTGAATGGGAATCTTTTAGGAGCTGACCTAAAGCTGCCATTACGCTGTTTCAGTTTTTTGTACTAAATTATCAAATAGACGCCTGTTAAGGCCGGCGAAAATCGGGCCCTCAGCGCGTCAACTGAACAGCGGTCTACACTGGGATTGCACCTTTAATGTATCTCATGTTAGTCTATCCTCCTCTCATTATACATACATATATCGCCGTGGTCATGTCTAGTTCTATTCCATTTGATCATATTCTTTAGCAATATAAGTTCAACGGTGTTCCATTTCTACATAATTCTATTTCATCTTCCTTTAAACGTCTCATAATTTCACCAAAATCATTTTCAATCGGTTCGTTCGATTCTCGAGAATAAAGCTTTTCAATCGGGGATTGTTGTTCGTTCTTGTGTTGAATCTATTGATGCGGTTCGTTGACCGTACGCTGTTAATCGGCGATACTCTTACGATGAAAATGACTGATAATGACTGGTGTCCGTGACAATTTTAACATCTAAAATAATTTCTGATGCCAGGTTGAAAATGAAATTTTCTGGTATGATAGTTTTGAGAGATTAAATTTGTGAACCTCTTTTTTAAGCGACTAGCGATGCCAAATTAAAATTTACTTAAATAATAACTTGAAGGAGTGTACCGCAATATTTTTTAGCTACATATAACAGGCAAACTGAGAATCATTTCAATTGTTGTATCGAAATTATCTTACCGCTACGCAATCTTGTCATAGGTAGTTAAGAATAGATTATTTTGCAACCCGCAGGGAAGGCGAGAGTTCCCCTTTAAGTATCACCCTGATTAACGCTCTAGATGGCTCCCGGCGGAGTGTCAGTGACGGCCATCGCCCGTCTTAAAAAGGACTATCAACGACTGCTCAAGGACCCCGTCCCCTACGTCCTCGCGTCTCCTCTTCATTCCAACATACTCGAATGGTAAGCCGCTGCATTGATTTTCTTGCTGTTAGGGGTGGCCTTCAGGGTCAGTAGTTTGTTACTTTAGCTGTTATATTGTTCACTATCTTCTTTGATCTAAAGTCGGCTAGTTTTAACAAGCATGGCTTAGAACAGTTGCCAGAGAGACAAGATTATGTTATCGAAAGTGAGGGTGATTATGTTACTGATTAAGGTCATGGTTTCTGTAGAATACTTTTTCCGATGTTAAGAAACAACGTACTTTATTTTACAATCCAACATTCAATATATTTTGAAATGGTTCAAGTATAGCTGCCGACTCGACCGTCCTACCACGATCTATCATCCTTTTGAAGTCGTGTCATTTTTTAATATCATTAAAATCTATAGCACATGTTGGACCGGTTTCATATCGCGTACTTTAGCTAAAGTCGTACTTAAGGCCTATCCTTTATCATTGCGTTATGGACGACTTTAGTTGAAGTACGCGATATGAAACCGGCCCATTATCACTCAATAACAAGACGAAGATGATTGCGATCGTTGATTTTGTCTTGATTCAGGCATTATGTGGTGCGAGGGGCTCCAGGTACTCCCTACGAAGGTGGCGTGTACCACGGCAAGCTGGTGTTCCCCAGCGACTTTCCCTTCAAGCCCCCGGCGATCTACATGCTGACGCCGTCAGGCCGCTTCCAGACCAACACCCGTCTTTGTCTCTCCATCTCCGATTATCATCCAGACACCTGGAACCCTGCCTGGACTGTTTCTACTATTCTCACTGGTTTATTATCTTTTATGGTAAGGCTTCTATTTCTGCTATGCTATTTTTTGTCTTCTCAAACATACAAGCTTCCATATTAATTGAAATGTGCGAGTTTTAAAGTTTTTGTGAGTATCCTGTGGTCCCGTGTACTGGAGTTTAATGACAGCAATGCACTTAACTGCACAAGTTGCATTTTTACTGCTCAGTCGAATGAACATCATAGCAGTAGATGCTACTTTATCAGTAGTAGTTTGTGTGAAGCCAAAAGACATTTTATTCTATGAAGCAAAAAGTTTATCATAGATATAGAGAAACCTCTACATTTAAGGTTTGCAACTCCTCTCCGGTTGCCAGAAAATAAGTCGCTTTCATGAATAACTGATTACACAAGCTCAGATACAGTGGAATTCGTTTATAGCGGTTTCGGTTATAACGGTATTTCGCTTATACCGGTCAAGATTTTCTGTCCCAAAGTGTACTTTCCTATACAAAAAAGTTCGGCTATACCGGTCAAAACTTGCCGGTCCCCCAGTGACCGTTATAAACGAATTCCGCTGTATAAGTATATTTGATCATTCCTATATGCCGCCGCCATCTCTTCTACGCGGGTTTGACCGTAGTAATTGCAGAACGAAAATTCACCGACATTGGGCAGCATTCAGTCGACGGACGCTGAGAAGAGGGCATTTTGCCGCCGCTCGCGAGACTTCAACCTCCGCGATAAGGTCTTCTGCGAACTCTTTTCCGAGCTCGCCGAGGTAATCTTTTCATTTCTCTTTCTTTTTATGTAACGCAGTGTTTTACTTCTAAACACGGAATTTTAAAGTTGAAGTCTTCGAATTATTTTGTCGAACTGTTTGGGTGAAGAGGGATTTACTCCTATCACTGAACATCTATGATTAATTGCAATTAAGTAAATGCGAAGGGAACCAGACCGCCGAGTAAGATAGATAGACTCGGCGGCTGGACCAATGGGATTGCTTCGCTAGATGAGTCTCCATGCAGTGAGCGTGTCCAGCGCAGTCGAAATGTTCGAGCACTGATCCTATCCGATCTGCAACACTTTCCTCGATATTTCGGGAACACTATCCTTGCTCTTTCGGGAATAATTCCTTGACGTTTCAGGAACTGCGGCAGGAGCTCGCGATTGAGGCCGCAGCCGAAGCCGAAAGTGCCGCCAGTCAAACAGAAGAGGAGCCGAAGAATCGGTGAGTTATTCGCATCTGCCGTCGTTATCGAACCATTTTGTCTTCTTTTATCTACCGTTTTTTCTGACAATAATCGCCTTTCAACTCTGCGTTTATCGAAAGAAAATTACAGTAGTTCGCTATGAAATGCATTTGAAGGCGTTTTCTTACATTTGCGCTCCTTTCGCTGCCCAGATGGATATGACTGAAGTCGAATGAAACGCCGCACTCAAATTCATTGCATATTGCGCAGGTATAGGGATAAAATGGTCGGATGATTGTGCGGTGTCCGCCGCTTTAATCGTCGCTCTGCGCTCATTCATTGCTTGCTTAATCCCTTTTGAAACTTTTCCTTCCAATTGCAATGATGGCTTCTAAAGTAGAACGCTCATAAGTGGGATAAGCTAATGACTTGAGCATTTTTAGTAGTCGTTTCGGAGGTAATAATGTCGAAAGTACCTTTAATTTTTTAAGAGAGACCAAAATTTAAGATTCCAGCAATGTTTCCGCTTTGGAAGTCTGCATAGTCCTATGTGCCTCGAAAACGCGCATTCTGTTTTTGAAAAGCTGCTAACGTTTGCATTTGCATCATCAGTAGCCATATTTTTCATACTACAGCTGCCTGATTTTCCATATCTGTGAAAAATTTACAGATTTTTCAATAGATCACTTCTCTTGTTACATCTCCAGAGCGAAATTGAAAATGGGTGAAAGCGTTCTTTTATTTTCGCTCAGGTTTACCGGTATAGACGATTTCCACTGAAAACAATTCCTTCCCTAGACATTTATACCGTACTTGCTCACATACGCTTGCCACATCCTGCGCTCGGCTTTGTTGCTAGCTGTTAGTTGGCTCTCGCAACGAAAACGTATGACTCGTATGACATCCCTCAATTCAGATCGAATAATGGAGACCTGGTGGAACATTCGATCACCTATAACCTTCTGGTCCTTGCAGGCGTCGTGGCACTTGCGTTTGCAGTTAGATACGTCATTTTGGCCGCGCAGGGCGTTGATTCCGCTTCACCCTGATTCATGATGATGTGTTTGATAAATCTTATCCTCTGCTAAACTGTACTTTTCTGCTGTAATTTTGCCCTTTGACTTGCTCTCTATCTTCGCCGATAAACAACAGCTCGCTCTCGGCTAGTTATCACGCAATCTATTTCTCTATGCTCAGTTTTTCATTTTGAGGGAAATTAGAAATTAGACGGAAAGAAGCGAGAAGTTTTACGCTCTGTGAAGAAAGTATTGGATGAGTAATATATTTACAGTAAGCGTAGCCTTTTCGCGGTGAACCTCAAATTTGGCACTAATTTTCCATAGACTTTAACTGAGCTAAACTGTTCGAGTTTGAATGCTCTTTGCAATTAGATACTTTTACGCGAAATTTGCTTCGCATAAGCATGATAAGGTTACGGTGGATTGCGTGATACTTGCGTCCAAGTCAAGAGAATGCTCGTATCTTCAAGATTGTATATCGCAGTGGTTGATTGCGTCGGTGTGCTTAACACTCTTCGATTGAATAGCGTATGGGTGGAAACTGCGTTTTTTCACGCAAATTAGGCGTCGAACATACTTTGAGAAGCGTCAGGGACGCTTGTCGTATGATTGTCAAGAATGCATTATTGATTCTATCTCTTTGTGTCGCAAAATTTGCAAGTTTCGAAGAATGTTTGACGCCTCTCAGCTTTGCCTTGATTATTATGTGAGAAGTCAAACGTGATACTGGTTGAACCACACATTTCTTTTGTATCTTTGATGGTTATTCTCTTCTTCAATCGTAATGTCTATGCGTGTCTACTTATATCGCGCACAATGAGCAGTCGAAGCCAATGTGTAATTGATTGAATAGAGTTGCGCTGATGAAGCTGGTCGGGTTTGAATGAATTTTTAAAAAGTATTTCGTGTCACGCAACAGAACTTCTTTTGGGCCCTTATTCCGGTTTCAATTCGTGGTAAGACCTTGTTTTCGTTCAATTTTTAGCGGTGTTGACGATTGAGGGCCGAAATTTTTCAAACTAATACCAAAAAATGATAGCAAATATCCACGATGCCTTTCGCATCTGGTAATTGTGACTGAATTTCAAGCGTCCACCACTGAACTCTATCGCACCCTTTCGCCCAACACATCTACCGTACTAAAAGTGTCAGCGCCCAAAATGAACAAGTTTTGAATGTCCGTCATGTACTTCTAGCGCAACTATTTCCATACGAATGTAAATTATTGGCGCCTTGTTCGATTCTTTTGATCAATTGCGCTTGGTACTTCAGTTTTGAAACGAAATAAAGATTTATGCTCTTTGCTGTTGTGGTTGATGGCTTGGCGTGCGTTCAGAAGCTTTTTCGCTGCTTCATCTGCGTCATCGCAGCATACTTGAAACCTTATTTCTTTTTTCTTCTTTATATGAAACGAATTACAGTATTTTTGCTTTTTTGAAAGCGTCTTTCAATATGATCACATTTTTATGCTTTCTTGAAAAGGAGAACTATAATCACGTGGACTATTTGAAATGGTTATATGGGATTTAATGAGACGCTGATATTGCAAAAAGCTGAGAAAATAAAGACGGGAATGGTATATATACAATTCTTTCACGACTCCACACGAAACTTATGCTGTAGTACACGTGACCAGCCAGTAGTGATAATTTTATGGTCAATTATAATTCAAACTTTTTTGTATTCTAAATTTCTTTAAAAGCATAATTATCTTTTTGTCAATTAATCCATATTTGTGTCAAAAATATACAGATGACTTGGTCTCGCAACGATACGTTCTAATTAAAACCATCTTTTGCGTTATACGATATTCTCGCGGGCGTTTTTATATTGCGAAGAAACGGTGACTATATAACGTGACTAAGGTAATCATGTTACAGCATAAGTTGCGTAGGCGCCGTGACAAATCCTAACATCACGCGGTAGAGGTGACAAATGTTAGACATACCCGAAACATCCTAAACCAATTCTCGTGTGCAATGAAAATGTTATGTGATGTCCAATCGTTAAAGCAGAACTGCTGTCATCTCTAGCAGAAAGAAATGTACCAAATATTCTTTTCAACTGCCTATTATAAGCTGCTTAGCGGTAAGCTAATCACAAAAAAGATATAACGTAAATATTCTAATAGTACATGTCGTATTATTATTAATCGGACTAAAGGGCGCCAGGTACGAGAGAGGTCCTAAAGCCATTCTCGCCTGATTATAATGTTTGCATTCAGATATCACCGTACTGGACTGTTATGGCCACAAATTCTTACGGTACGCAATTCAAATCACGCGCCTCTGATTACGGTAGCCTTCGCGTACCGGTCGCCCTTTAGCCCAATTAATAATAATACGACATGTCGTACTATTAGAATATTTACGGTAATTCGCAGCCAGCTGATCATAAGTAGTTAAAGAAAATATGCAGTACATTCCTTTCAGCTAGAAGTGACCGCAGTTTGCCTTTAATGTCTAATCGTTAAGAGCGCATGGCGCGAATATGGCGCCGTCTGCGACCGCGCGGCGTATGCGCCTACGTGGTGTGCATGGGCGGTCTATGCTCTTTATGTACACTTATCGTCATACTCCGATGCAGCTGCGATGGTCAGTCGTCGTTGCTGACACAATCGCTCGCTAGTCAGAACAACGCCTTGCTTTCGGTTTGTATTATTTCATTTGACTGGCTAGGCGTTTGTTCCGTGAACTGTAAGTAGGCTCGTAATTTCTTCGATTCTATCAAGAAAATGGAATTTCAGTCTCGCAACGACAAGGTTTAGGCGGGAAATTCAATTTTTCGTCACGCTGACGTGTCCTTACAGCTACTTCTTTTTTAACATTTACTTTTTAATGAGGACACTTTGCAATTCAAAGAAAACATGTTTCAAATCAAATCGAAATGGACTGTGTTTTTAATAATTTAAACTTGGCGTATTTAGCGTTGACAGTGTAATCGTCATTATTGAGCAAATTGATTTCAATTTCGACCCTCGGTCGATTACATATTAATGCTTCAACACTCAATTTGTTTTAATTATCTATAATAGAAATGCTGAAACTGCAACAAGAACTTGCATCAGTCATATTCAAAATGCATGAGAATTTCTAAAAACGTCTGAAATTGTTTGAAATTGCTTTTAAAGTAATATGGAATACGTGAGCTAATTTCAGCCGCTCTCGCCTGTCGCCGTCCAACTGCCATCCACCTATCTAGTCGTCCTTATTATGACTCGACCGACCGACGCTTCACTTCGGCGGACTATACGAAAAACGTGGCTAAAGCTGTCTTCCAAAGGACCCGAAATTGTCCGGCACTATTTTCCTATCGGCACGAAGAATATGAACGCCGACGTTCTACTCACATTGAAACAGGAACAGGAGACGTTCGGGGACGATTTGCTACTGATGGATACTGTAGAAGAGGGTTACGGTAACCTGGCGCCAAAAACGTTGGCATCTTTCGTCGCGGCTCATCGGCGATTGGCATTCAAATTCGCGCTGAAAGTCGATGATGACTCGTTTGTGCGTCTCGGCGCGCTGCTCAAGTCGTTAAAGGTACTGTAAATAATTAAATTGAAATTGCAAAAGTTTTTGTAGGCGTTAAAAAATATTTCTGAGAATATGATCAGCGTATTCGCTTTGCTCTCTTTCTTGACTTTTTCCCATAAAGATATTAATAAATCTACATGAACTCCTTATGTTTAATGAACCAGCAAAGTTCTTTCAGGATATCGAACATCCACGACTTTACTGGGGCTTCCTAGACGGGCGAGCGCGTCCTAGGCGGAAGGGAAAGTGGAGGGAACAAGAATGGATGTTGTGCGACCGTTACTTGCCATATCAGCTGGGCGGGGGCTACCTTCTCGCCTGGGGTCTCGTGGACTACCTCGCGCGCAACGCCGACCTCCTCAAAATGTACCGCAACGAAGACGTGGCGGTTGGCGCTTGGTTAGCTGGCTTGGACATAAGGTACGTTCCTTTGCTTTCCTTTAATCAGGATGTATTGGACTATACTGATCGTTCGTAAGCAGTGTTCAGTGCAAAAGACGCTAAAACGCAATGGTGCCACTACGCAAAGGCGTTACAATGCTATACCGTATCCCACTCCGTTTCAGATACGTCCACGACCCGCGCTTCGACACCGAATACATGTCGCGCGGATGCAGTAATCAGTACCTCATCACGCACAAGCAGGAAGAGAGCACGCTGTTGGCAATGTTTGAAAATCTCAGGACGAGTGGCAATCTGTGTGCCAGCGAGTTCCGTACTAGGGGTTCCTATGTGTACGATTGGTCGGCGCCACCTAGCCAGTGCTGCATTCGGTCCAACGACTCACGCATTCCTTGATTCCTGAATATTCTGATTTGCAGTGTTGACTGCCTTCCTTGTGCATTTTCACTGATGCTATAATTATTGGCTGGTGCGCTATTTATTCACAATTCCCATTCAAATGATCTGATTGCTTTTGCTATGTACCGCCTAAATGGTTACGTTTGGAGATTCGTTGTGTACATATTGTTGCTTGATTTCAGTTTGCCATGTATTAAAGTTTTTGATTCATCGTGAATTGTTTTTGATGTTTGGAATGCCAATGGTTGTCATCGCTTGACATCCGATCAAATATCGTTTCATGATATTTGATGTTATTTTTTCCCGTTCACCTACGTTAAGTGCAGCTGGTTACGTTCAATTGATGATCCCTAAAATCAGAGTCAAATTGAACGTAACATTTTAAATGAATGATTAGGATTTCAAATTTCATCTTCGTTTCTTGGAATGTTATTTTAATCGTTGGGATCTATCTAAATCAGTGTAAAAGATGAACAGTTTAACTTAACTGTTTACTTGAAATGGATTGCAGTGAAATTGTAAAATTCGTCCTTGCAAATTTTTGTCAAAACTGCTCTGCTCTTTAAACTGATCGAAACAACTGTATTTATAGAGAGAGAATGGAAAAATTTTCTGCAGTCTGAACGAGCCTAATTTTTAAGTTTTCGACCTTGAATCTCTTTTATAAACGCTGTTTTGTGACGGATCTTGAATTTTCTGTGCATCAAAACCAGTTGGCAGCTAAAATTTGTTATTGGGCGCATACTAAATGAAATTTAATTTCAGCAGGCAGTTGTTTTGCTCTTCTTTAGCAGTCATTTTTAAAGTAACTTTTTAGCGATGAATGGGGAAGGCGATTTGTATAGCGATCGGCAAGTCGCCTTCGTGTCCGGTCACAATGGCACCACTCAGATGGAGGTTATCTGGGTGAGTTTGATCGGGCCAGTGTCCATCTTGCTCAGAAATCTTGCCATTCCATGGCTGTTCGTCGGCCGTCGCTTCGCAAGCGGACGAATCAAAGACACTTCGTAAGTGGAGGCTTAGGCTTAATCTTACAGTGGAACTCGTTTATTACGGTATTTCGTTTATACCAGTCGAGATTTCCAGTCTCAAAGTGTACTTTTCCATACAAATAAGTTCGGGTTTACCGGTATTTCACTTATACGGTTCAAAACTTGGTGGTCCCCCGGTAACCGGTATAAACGAATACCACTGTATTTCATAAAATCCCGCGATTTTTAAACAATCCCTGAGAGATATTCAAAGTTCAAAGATTCGTCATTTTCAATTTAAACTGGACCCTTTTCAGTACAGAAGAGGGACTGCACATTGATTTGACTTTGAATAATCCCTTTTTATTTGAAAGGCGTCCTATTTAATTAGGAAAACGTACTGTTTGCTTGAAGAACTATCATTAATTACAAAGTAAAAATAGAAAATGGCATCCTGTTTCAGAATAAAATTGCTGCTGGACTTCATATTCACAATAATGCCAACGGTGTTGGTGATGGGGTCGTGGTCGGGGCAAGCGCGCATGGTCTGCTTGGCAGAGATCGTCTGCGTCCTTTCTCTTCTTCTCTTCTGCTTCTGCGAGTATGTATTCATCTCGCGCGATAAGCCAAAACTGCGTGACGTCATCAATCACGTGACCGACGACCAGCGCCGGCCCATGTTCTTCACCTACTTCAGGTTCGTGTTTACTGCTGATACTTAAAGTCAGGTGTACTGTAGTTTATTTTAGACGCGAGTTTTAGGAGCTGAAATTTTGTTATAATTATAGCATTTGATGGGGCTTTAATCAAGGCCTGCATGTGCGCTCTTTCGAGGCGCTTGGCGGTCAAGACGCTCGAAACCATGTACTATTAAAACTTATCGCTAATCAAGCACCAGTTAATAGTCAAAATTTTTTATCAGTAAAATGATAAGAAATCTTGCCAGACACTGCAACTGGCAAAGAAAGATTCGCTCACTTTTCGGTGCTTGAATACCATATTTTATTTAGAATGAGAGTAATTTCTTGATTTTTGCTTCCGTAAGTTTATAGAAAGAAGCACTGTAGACTCTTTTAGCAGTTTTTTATCCTCAATCCAAGAGTTTTTGTTACCGATTAGGATATTTTGGATATAATTTGACGAGCATGTTGCGTTTTAGAGCTGTCGTATTAATCTCGACGGGTGTGGCAATTCTGGCTGTTGATTTCCCCGTATTTCCTCGCCGATTCGCTAAGACGGAATTGTACGGCCATTCGGTCATGGACGTCGGTACCGCCTGCTTTGTCTACATCACTGCCCTGACCTCTTCTGATGTACGCAAACTCGCAGATCATCATGATAGTGCACCGCCTAGGTACGATATTACAGTACTTTTATGTACCTATAAGGACTGTAAGGTTTGATTGCGCTTGATTTAGATTATTAGCTCGGCTTCGCTCGGCGCTGCCGCTCACTGTGATCGGTGTGGGACGATCCCTGATTATCAAGGCGATCGGCTACCACGAGCACGTCACTGAATATGGCATTCACTGGAACTTTTTTATTACGCTCGCCAGCATTAGGGTAAGCGGGGATGTTTCTATACTTGCTGTGGAGCACTGAATGTCATTTTTTCTCAAGTAAAACCCGCAACTCATTGCAGTTGAGTAAAGTATACCCCTCGAGAACTCTTTGAGAACTATAACAAATTGGCCTATGTAGTTTGATTCATCTTCTATAATCGGTCCCGCATTGGCAAGAGCCGATTTGGCTACTGACAGCATAAATACCGTTTTCGCTTTTGCAAGGATACTTTCAAAGCCAAATCAGTATGAAAATGTTTTTATAATGATAGATTTATGCTTAACCATTTCAGATCATCACCATCCTAATCGCCCGAGTGATATCACTAAGGCGCTTCGCATGGCTGTTAGCGTTGGTATTTGGTCTGGGGTACCAGTACATGCTGAGCGAGTACGGCCTCGAGCGTTGGATCATGTCGGAGCAGACTGGTCGCGATGGTCTAATTGTGGCCAATCGAGAGGGCATCTGTTCGCTCTTCGGCTACTTATCACTCTACTTTGCCGCCGCTCAAGTCGGCGCATTCATGGCCAGGACTGGGTCAGTACAGTCAAAACCGGATAAGTGGAAATCGACCCGGCAAGGAAAAATTTTCCACTTATCCGGTTTTTTCACTTATGCGGTTTTTGCTAGTATGCACTAAGTTTCGCTCGATTTTTGCTCGAAGCCTTAAAACAGCTAATGTTGATCAGTTATATAGCACTTTCGCTTAAAAAGGACACTTTAAAAAAGTAAAGAGAACATTTTCCAAATCAAAAAGAACCTTTTTCATATAAACATGACTAGGAAAATGTCCTTTTTGCCATGGAGAGTGTCCTTGTTAAAGTGGAAATGGTATAGAAAATATTCCTTGTCACAAAACAAAGCTTCGAAATAAACAAGATTGAAAGGCGCTTTGATCGATATTGCCATTGTTTCATTACTCTAAATATCAAATACGCAGAACTTTGAGTGACATTTGGGCGGGGTCATCTCATTTCCACTTATCCGGGTATGATTCAATACAAAAGGTCCACTTGGGGCTTGCATAATTTTTCCACTTATCCGGTTTTTTCACTTATGCGGTTTTCACTTATCCGATTTTAGATCATGTACAAAACATAGGGCAAAAGTTCGGGGCATGAACATTTTTTCCACTTATCCGGTTTTTTCACTTAAGCGGTTTCCACTTATCCGGTTTTGACTGTATACATTTTGTACTTTTGTTAGGGCGTCATCTAGTGCTTCATCCTTATTTCAAATCTGAGATTGATTATCATCAAAATTTACCGATCAGTAACAAGAAATCTAAGATGGAATAAGGCGAACTTCTTCAAAGGTCTATACCGCTTCTTTCTATTTACGCACATAAAAACCAAAAATTTACTCTCATTTTTGTGGAAAAAATATTTTCGTACCAAAAAGCGAACATACCTTTGCCAACTACGGTGCCTGGCGAGATTTCTTATTACTGATCCAAAAATGTTGACTATAGTATCATTCGTTTTCTTTCAGCATTCGTCTAAAGTCCTGGTTCTGGCGCGTTGTACAGTTGGCAGCTATCTGTGTCGCTATCTTTGGACTACAGCTAATCTCCGAAGCGAATTTCGGTCAGCCGTCGCGTCGCCTTGCGAACCTCTCTTATGTTTTGACAATGGTATTCAATCGTTTTTTCTCCATTACAGTCTTATTGAAATGTTAATTACGATATTATTTCATCTAAATTACTGGATGTTGGGATTGCATCCGTTTTTCTCAGTCACTTTTAGTGTTTTATGAAAGGATATAATTAGTTCGTTTCGTAAACAAGTATCAATATCTCTTATCGCTTCGAAATCTGAAGCAGTTTGCCAAATTCATTCTAAAAAACATTTTGTTACTGATCGAGAAATTTCGACTATAATTGTTCTACGGCATCGAACTTTGTCGCATTTTGCCACGTCTTTAATAATTTTGCATTCGGTTACAGCTCCTCTTCAATACGGGCGCTGTCGCAGTTTGTCTTCTGGTCGAAGTGATATCGTTGTTTGGCGCGGCAGCAAAAATGCCGCTATTCTCTGTTGGTAAGAGTTTTCATCTACTTATCGACCTATTAAATCTGCGTAATCGACAACTCTTCGAATAATCTTTCATTTTATTATATTTAGGTTTATTCATGTTTAGCCCAATATGCCGTATAATTTGGGTTCCCTTTTTAAATACCCAAGTGTCTATTTTGCTCTTTTGCACGTCGTTTTCGGCGCATCAGGAGAGACAATTGGGCTGATGCCTTCAAAAAGTTGCCACTTTCCTTAAATATACACAAAGTCCCTTTCGCTTTCAGATGAGAATCCGTTCGATCAATTGCGCCCGTGTATGTTGACGGCGATCAACCACCGGCCGTTGGTGTACTTCATGGCGGCCAACTTGTTGACCGGCGTTGTCAACTTCTTGATGAAGACGATCGACGTGACAAACGAGTTTGAGGCCACTCTAATCATTAGCGCCTACTCTTTCATTCTTTCTGTGATTGTTATGATCGGTTCTCGTCATACGTAAATGGACATGGTGGCGAATGAGGAAATTGTTGTATCTATTCGAGACTCTTTTGCAGTGTCCTTAATAGCACTCTTTCCACACTCTCCTCTCCACCATGCCTGTGCATTTTACGCCGTTTTGCATCGTAATTCGTAACTTTTGCCTTCCTTTTTAGCATTCATACAATCAATCTCGTCTCACTTGCATTCGGAATGAGTGCAATGATAACGAAATTTAATACAAAATTAAAAAAGTACGATGCAAGCCTGTTTATGATGATGAAAAATGCGTTGTTTGTTGATGAAGATTTACCACCCGCGTATGATATGCTCGTTCCTTTCTGTGATACGCTTGCGATGCGCGCAAGAAAAACCTCTTTCTTTCTTCGTTTTTGGGGACGAATTTCTGAAGAACTGCAAACTTTGTCTCCACTCGTTTCCGTCTTCTCCTTAAATTATTCACTGCTGGGATATTTCTACCCTGTTTGCTTGCGGTTTGGCTCAAACATCCCGAAGTCGCCATGCTTTTTGAAGGCTAGGCTTAAATGTATAACATAGTTGCAGTGGTGACATAGTTCTGGCCGATTTCATGAAGAATTATCGAAATATGTTTAAAGTCAAAATTTCTTAGTCAGTAACAGAGAGCCGCAGTGAACATCGTAACACGCATAGTGTGAAATAAGAAATTGAGCACGTTCGCTGCGGGGCCCATGCCATTAATATTATCATTACGGGAATAATACTTCATTTTCTTGTTACTGACTAAGAGATTACGACTATAGATATCATGTTACGTATTCTTGTCTTGATGCACCCTAATCCGACCAGAACCATTTCGCCAGTACAACTATAATATGTCCTATAGTCTTTCAGCCTACTCTAGAGCCAATATCTAAGCCTAAGCCTTAGTCTTCAGAAAGTACAGTGGATTTGCGGTGGTTGGGGTTTGGTTTTATGCGATACTACCTTTTAGGTGGCGCGTTGTTACTATTTAAATACGATATCGTTAGCTTGTTGATGTACGGTCGTGGTTGTGTCTATTTATAGCGCCGCCTTGCGGTCGCATAACAACACGAGTACTTGTTGTTGTTTTTGTTCGGTCAATTCCACAGACGATCTGGTCTCTGCCTTGTCTGCGGTCTGTTCATGTTGTTGATGTTTTGTCCGAGTCCGCTTCTCCTGTCTGTATCTGACTGCCATATAAAGTATTGCATTAGTTTCTGCGAGCAATTGTGCGCACACCTATTTCAGTTCATGTGCTGTGAATTTGTTTGCGCTTTTATGCCGCTAAGCTTGTTCGATATTATTCTGTCGTTAGAATTTGAGAGCAAGGAGTGAGAGGGCGGATTGGTAGAAAGGGGCTATTGTTGGGGAATGCAACAACTTTTAACATAACGAGCGGTCGTACAATAGGAAGGACGAAAGCGAGAAAGAATCAGGCGGTCATGGTGAGAACAGACAATATGACTGAGAAGCGGATGAGAAATCGTAGCGGATCACTTAAGATCACTAACCTGACCATACCCCATATCAGTTATTCTAGAGACCGCAGATTCTTAATTGAGGAAGAGACGGCTACAAAAATATTTTAGGACAACATTTCGTCATGATCATCTGGTTACGTTATAATGCATTCGCACGCGGAATCTATCTTGTCATTGAATAATAATCCAGTACAGTGAGATGAAATTACGATCGGATAGAAAGAACGAATTACTAGCTCGCGCTGCAACAGATGTTTTTGGGTTCTTTGCGAAGCACAGTTCAGTGTTTTAAGGGGTCTTAATTTTGGCGGTAGTAATCGATAACTCGCAAGAAGGTAGAGATTCTGGGGGAAAGCTGGCCGCCCCTAGACACAGGAATGCCTCGTGCCGACATTAAGACCATACGCATGAAACCGCCGTCGCGTAGGCGTCCATCTAAAAATATCGGACTTCGTGACACAAAAATGGCAGAATTAATAATGTATTCATGATAATCGCACGACAAGCTCCACTCAATCCTTTCTAATTTTTTACATTGTTCGGCGTCTAAGCGGTAAGCTAATTATGCAATAGAAGCTATTGCATTCGAAGCCAGCGCTCAAGTGCAGCTAGCAACAATTGACAGAACATTCCTGTCGGCAATGGGTGTTGGTGCGCTCTATAGTCAGTCCATGAAAGTTGCAAGCGTAAGCTCGTGATCGAATGACTATACTTTCTTCACAGCACGCCCTGCCGTTGCGTCACGTACACATGTGCAGTCCAACTAGCCGTCCACAGCGCTCGCCTTCTGTTGTTGTCTATTTTCAGTAAACGAATTCTCGTGATGTTGATGGCGCGTTGGTCGTGTCAGCAACGCAGCTATGAATCATGCTGAATTGGATCGGGTGTTGACTCGCGCTGGATTCGTCGTGCGCGGGAGCCTCTACGATTAGTTTATTTTGGAATGCCGATTGGTGCGCTTCAGCGGCGCTATTTTAAAAAAAAAAGCTCAATGTTGTTGTATATTTTTAGGGAAAAAGTAGATCGGTGATATCATTGGTTATTTATTAGTTTTGTATTCTTATTTTGAGCATTTAGGACAGAAGCTGGGTATCGATTAAACTGCTAAAAGCTTAGTTAATCAATGCTCAGCTTCGTATAGTACAGCCTCATAAAGGTCTGATTAAACTCCAACGCAAATTGCAAGCGACGTTTGCATTTCTGCACAGCTTTAAAGCATGGTTTTGCGACAAATGGATTATTAGCGAAAATGTTCATAGTAACTGCATTGAAATAGCAAATCAGTTGCGAATTGCGTTTGACATGTTATCAGGTCTTATGTGCAGCCACTTCTTGGCTTCAATCTCCCATTCTTTGCAAGCCAAACGAACCCGGATAACTGCAACTTTTGACTGACTCTCTCTAGATGCTTCAATTGTCCACATTCTAATTTGTAGTCCGTTTGAAAATCAAACGTATTAATTAGTACTGTCATAAATTTATAAGACCCGGCAAGTTTGGGCTTGGCTTTGACATGCCCGAACGATCGAACTTCCCCTGTCTTTTCAAATGAAAAACCGCACCACAATCCATCCCGGAAGTCAGATGTAGGTAGATGATATTCATGGTGTTGTGTGCGTGCAGCGCGCGGTGTCTAAGCGACCATAGTGCGTTCTCTTCCTATCGCGATAACAAAGTATCTTTCTGCGGTCGATGGACACGCGCAGATAAGGATGGACTAGATTGAAGGCTGCTGAAAGACGTAGGGGCAGCCGGGTGGTTGTACCGCGGGCGTTCCGTTTGTGTCTGCTCTCTGATCTGATCATCCCATGGAACGGTGACTTTATGCCACTCGTAACTAGTTTGGTTATATGGATATTAAAAGATCCATACGGCCTATCTGTAAAAGCGCGTAATCGAACAAATGCCATAGTTTTAGGCCATGGAGCGCCGCAGACCCATGGCGACAGTAGAGTAGAATCACATAAAGCAATCGCTTTTCTACCTAAAACTGTGTATCTATTGCAATCACCTTTTACCATGGTAGCAGGTGGGGAATGCGCGCGTGTACCGACCTTCGCGCGTGTCGCGCCATCGCGTCAGTATCGGAACTGGCGGGAATGGTTTACTGCGCCACATTGATCGCCCGACTGCGATAGTAGCGCAGCCAGCGTTGGGCTATACGCCAATATTGTCCGCTTTACGGCGTCACGCGTGGACGCTGTAATGCTAGTTGGGTTCATACAGGAACGCCTAAATTTCTCTCTTG